>OMLP01045667.1:0-16364 GCA_900302685.1 Spondyliosoma cantharus
AGCTGCTATAACAGAATTTATTTAGATAGAGACGGTTTATTAAATACTTAATTTTTATTTACAACATATATACAACTTACTTTTGTACCCGGCTGCCTAATCCACGGCACAAGGGAGCTAGCACCTTGATGGTTCCCATAGAAAAATCACAGGGAAGCCAGTTGGTCCTCACCCCTTTTCATCCGCCTGTTCTCTTGTAGAGGCAAAATGGTACGTCTATATATACCGCCAATGTGCACGCTAATTAAGAAATTCTGCCTTCATTTTATGAACAGGTTTAACTTCCTTACTTCCAAGGAGTCTCCCCAAGAGCTCTACTTGCAGTACTTGCACGTGTCTTCCATCTTTCCATATAATTACACATCATAATTCATCTAAATTTGTAATCGTCTAAACTAATATCTGGTGGTGGTTGTCTGTAGTGGCCATTCGTCATTGTTGTATCATTTTCACACCACTCTCTACCTCATGTTGCTGCTTCTAGTTGAGAATATCTCTGATATGCAAAAAAAAAATGCAAAGAGGCAAACCTGCACTAAATGGGTGAAATCATTGATACAGATTGCTAATTTGACATGCTCAGTTGGCTGAAAAGCTGCCGACAAGGGCCGACTGGCGCCAGCTGCGTGGGACACACCGCAAAGCTAAGGCCACGTACATTTACCCAGGCCTGACACTGACCGACAGCCACCCGTAGTATTAGATGTCTGTTCATTACATCGCACAACTGCTTTTTACTCCCAAGGAAGTGGCAGCAAGAAGAAGAGATGCTTCTGTATTTGCGTCAGGTTGCGTTGAATCCTTTGGAGATGCATCAGCAGGGGGGGAAAGCCAGGGGGAGACGGCCCGATCCTATATAGGGCTGTAACATGACTTGCTTCCGGAGTGACCCGCTCCCTCCACACACACATTCTCCCTGTCATCTCCAGAGGACAATCCTCCTATTCCTCGCCATGTGTCCTCCAGCCGCACTGAAGGCCTGCTCTTATCCTCCACTCATTGGCTCCCAGTCACTAATTACACACACACAGACACGCACGTGCACACACAGGCGCACCTACACACACACACACACACACATCTCATTAGTGATCGCTCTAACAATACTCTTTCCTTGAATGCCCTTTGAGAATCTCTCTGATGGTTGGTAATCCTCCCGTACTCTCTCTTATTCTGTGTATATAAGTGCATGCGACCCCCCTCCCCCCCCCCTTGTGTGGGTTACGTCTCACCGGATTAATTTTCATGGAACTGTTATCCGATCTTCACGCAGCACACATGGGAGCCACGGAGGAAACAGAGGAAGAGAAAGATTAAAAAATAAATGAAAGAACAGGAAGACGGAACGAGGGGAAGAGGTGAGAGAAAATGTGAGGTTGACACTGTCTCCCATCCAGATCTGACCTGCCTCCCTGTAGGTGTCCAAGTGTGTTACCGTTGATGATGCACTGTCCAGTAGCATTAGGGGTACAATAGGTGTACTGTAGGATACTAGAGGAACATGATCTTTTGAGCTTTGAGAATTTTAGATTATCTATGCATATTTATGTCTTGTGTCAAAAAATTTAAATGACTTGGCCTCCATTATGCGACTTTGTTTAATCTAATCTGGAGATTACGGTGGCCCTGAGGGTCAAAACACAACATCATCTCAGAAAATACAACAACATTTCCCAAAACAAAACATTTTGGAAAACACAACACATTTATAAAACATTTTTTCGGAAAACAAGCTGAAATTTGGTTGTGTTTTCTAAAATGCTCTTGTGTTTTGACTTTGAGGGCCACCGTAGGAGAGCATAATAAAACCCTTAAAAAAAAGCCAGTTCACTGCTACTTAGCTATATTGATATGGCTTTATAATAATAATATCACTAGGTTTAATTTGTCTAACACTCTTAATTAAATGTTTTTCTTTTACTGCGTTTTAATTGTCACCTGCTGAGGGACTAAAGTTAATTATTAGCATAAAAGTTAGGTCTGGTACACTGCATCAAATGGTTACATCTAAGTTTAATATTGTGCATAGTTTGCAAATAAAATAGATACAGAATAAATTAAAACATCCAGTAGCGGTCTCTAGAACAGTGTCAGGGATGTGATCCCTCAATGGCTTCCCACCATATGAACATGTGTTCAAATAATTTCTAGAAACAAACTTTTCTTCATATTAAAGGTGCAATATGTAAAAAATTGGCTGTCAAATTCAATGGCTGTTCAAAACAAATCTGAGGCGCCATATCACCAAGTTAACTGCTAACTGTAGCCACTCTTAGCTAGTTAGCTTTGATAGTAGTGCAGCTAGTGGTTGGGACTCGGGGACCAGTGGCCTGTTAGCGTTTACTCTGCTAGCACAGGAGGGGGCTCGACAGTTAGCACGCTACCTGCTAACACAATACATAGCCGTCATAATGTCAAAACTGCTGTTTATTTGCATTCTGTTGAAAATTTCAGTTAATTTCAATACATTTGCCCCTTTAATAGAGCTACCTGCCTAATTCTGTTTTCTAAAAAAAACATTATAATTCATTGGAAATTATTTAAAAGTCAAATGTATGGGAAACAGGTACACATCATTTTACTGCACTGCGTATTGCATAATGTGCAAACATAGAGTTTTCACATTATGAAGTGAAAGTGAGCCCGTCACATGTCCAGTATGGTGCTCAGTCATTACAGTCATCAGTGGAATGTGGCTCTCCCACATTGTGCTTCTCTTATTGTTTCTTCAAGAAACGGTCTGCTTCGCCGTGTTCATTTCATTCTGTTCCAATTAGTTAGCGATGGGTCAATAGCGATGCATAGCTGCGTGGAGGGGACCATTGTGTCCGGTGTAAGACAAGCAGGACTAATCATTGTACGGGGCGAGTCCAGGCCTGCCTGGACAGGAGCGGCTGCTGGCTGTTACCAATCAGTCGGGGTGGTGTGACGGGCCGTCGTGACTCAGCACAGGTGGAGGAGAAGGACATGCACACACAGCAAAGGTGAAATCACAACTACTGTGCACTTGTTCACCTGTTATCTCACGTCAAACCCCTACAACATTAAATTGCTACTTACAAATTAACCACAAATTCTGTACACCTTCACGTCTTGGAGCAGGACACGGCGTTCCACTTCCCCGAGCGTGACCGAGGGACATTTTTTGCTGGTCAATCATCAGCGTTTTCCATAACAAGACAACCGTGAAATAGGACCAGATTCTGAAACCTCCCGAAAATCAGGCACTGTATGTTTGCCTCCATTAATATATAACAAATTTATGCAAAGAGTAAGCATTCGCCCCTCACTGTCGCACTCATCACGATGTAAATCAACCTCAATGGCAATTTCACTTCTCCAAATGTCTTAACATCTCATCTCCCTCTTCCGGAGCAGCAAATCAGAGCCCCGCCCGCCCGGGACACAATTTGACAGCCAAATCAATGGCTCATGAATATTTTTGGAAGGCGCCGTGCACCATAAGATGAGCCCATGCTAAACACTATCATCAGAGTCCTCACTATAATCTTCAGAACTCCATATAAAGTGCAATTTTCACCCTCCCTTCTCACTTTCCATTACTGAAACTTGACAGAAAGTTCTGATGTTGGTGTGCGACAGTATTGATTGGTCCTCTTCCTTTGTGGGAAGAAAAAAATATATTTCGAGAGGAGTTTGAACTTGGTCAATCAGCTAAATATCTCTGATGACTGAGATGAATCCGACTGAAGTGTCTCGGACTTGGTTTGAGAGGAAGAGTCTTGCGCTGGCAGGGTTATATAAACCACTATTCAAACTCAGAATTTGAAGATTTACAATATTAATGAGGTAAAAATACGAACTCAGAACTATTTATGTTTTCAAAACTGAATAAACAAGCTGTCCTCAGAGGAAAAAAAGGTCCCCAGAAGACTGTTTGAAGCTAGAAAGGTGGCAGGGTCCGCCACATATAAACAAAGCAAAACAGTGTGAACTTGTGTTGTCCTTTAAGGTCAGTTTGTTTATTCAGTTTGTGTAGGTGTAACAGAATTTTAGAAGATCTTTAAAATCTCTTCCCAAAAAACTACATAATGCTCCTTTAAACCAGCGGAAACTTCCACACGAGCGACCCCTCGCCTCCGCCAGACACATTTGCATGTTTAAAAGGACTGTGTTTAAATCAAAGTGCTTTCCTCTCATGGCTTACCACCCCACTTTTGGTTTGTTGCTTAATCACTTTTCTTACTGCTTGTGTGAGGTGGAGAGAGAACACACACACACACACACACACACACACACACACACACACACACACTCTGCATACACAAGCCATACTAGTTTTATCTCCAACACTCCAAACAATCTGTTTACCGTGGGTCACCTGCGTCAATAACAGTTGGACGAAGCTCTTCCTCGAGATAAGCCCCTCACTCTTTGTTTTCTCTCTCTCTCGCTCCCTCTCTGTTCAATCGAGCAATTTAAAGCTCAGATTCTGTAACAGAAAAAAGTGCAGATGAGCGCGGCCGTATTGTATATCTCAGCCTTTTGTTTTTCGACAGTTGGGTGTGTGCTTGTTCTCATAAAAAATAAACTGGTGAGTATCCTCCTCTGCCTCTCGGCTTCCATGCCACCATCATCTTTCATTTCTGACAGGCTTTGTGGCGTCGGCCGGGCAAGCTCGGGCTTGCACAGTCAGCCCTCCCAAGGTCTGAGGCATGCACACACACACACGCATATTCGTACACACAAACACGACCTCTCCTCCAATCAAATCGAGACCTTCGTGAATGCAACCACGGCTAAATTGCTGATTTTGGCGAGAGAGCGGCACTCTTCAGACGAGGCCAATCATGTGTGGCTTTCTGCTAAAGAGGCTACAGTTCGCCTGCTAACCCGTCTGACCTCCAGCCATCGTCAAGGAGAGGGGGCAGCGTTTTGTGGAAGAGGTTTTTTTCCTCCTAATTTGGCAATCATGGGCACAAGACAGAATAATCTCCAGAATCTGTGAGGATGGCTGGTCGTGGAGTCGTCATCACAGTTTTAGTTCAGTTGAATTCTCCTCAGTTTATGTGTGAGGAAACGTGAGCTGTAATGCAGTTCATTTTATTTATTTATTTATTTTTTAAATAGTGGAAGCAGTTTTAAAGCTAATTTTTAGGCTGTCCAAAGTGTTTCAGCATCAGTTGAATGTCACCTGAGAGCTAGTGTGCCGCTGTGACGCTAATTTTAGCCGTTGTTCTGTGTAACCTTCGAAAGCTGACTACAAAACTCTTTCACCGCCTTTTATCAACAAGCTCTAGTAGCTTTGGTTATGTTACAATTAAAGCCACCTCCCAGATAGCACCCATATGTCCTGCAGACATCGCCCCAATCTTTGAAAGAGTGTTCACTAATTGGGAGGAAGTCTCGCAAACGTCTTTGCATACTAACCGATATGTCTTTCCAGCAAACGCATGTGTGCTATTTAAACAACACGCACAATAACATTTGTGCTGCTAATTTTTCATTCTACTCAGAAAGTGGAAGCTAGCATGCTAGACTAACTAGCTTCTACATGGACAGGGGAACCAAGCTTAGCCTAGTGTAATTTATCACAAACACACACAATGCAGGAAGTGGTCTAGCTAGCGTTAGCGGTTTCTTTTTGATGGGTTTCTAGTGAGGTCAAATGAGTAGGCCGTCAAAACTCACAGGAAGGAGCGGGCTAATCCTCTAACATTCTGTACATCACCCCATAATACCAAGCACGACATAAAGCAACTGAAGTGCAGAGTCATGGTGCTAAATCAAAGCTAAGCTAGCATGTTTCGGCCCTGCTGGTAGACACTGAGTGGATGTTAAAGTGATGTAACAATGTATTTTTTTTTTTTTTTTTATGTTAACAAAACAAAAACAAAATCTACTTTTCCTCTTGTTGGTAACTGCAATTTGACCAAATTATTTGGAACTAACACTAATACAGCGTATTGTATGCAGAAAGTACAACGTAAACCTTTCACACATGTTGAATAGTTGAAACACCAACAGTACCATGCTGCTATGGAGCACTCAGCCCACTATTACCACGTCTAGTCTTAAAACAATCTGGTCATCCACCATTTCCTTTATTCTTTCCCTTTCAAGTTAAACGCCGAACAATTTGTCCTTAACAGTTTTCCTGTCCATTCAACCTGCAGGTCTATCCTATTAGGTACATAAAACCAAAACCCCTCCTCTTTAAACCCTGACAAAACCAAGTACATAAACCCCAACGTCTCTGTCCCCTCACAGTGTAGCTAGCAGACACAGCAAGTGCGGTGCTGGCTGTTTACGGGGAGGCCTAGCCGGTCCTGCCGGGCTCTTTATGGTCCAGGGTAGGTTGCGGCAGTGAATGGGCCCCTGCCAGTAGCCAGTGGTGGTCAGAGAAGAAGGGAGATGGTCTCGGCAGGCAGCTATTGTCATGGTAAACGGGGGACTGAATGGAAGAGGATGGGCAGGACACACATAAAACAGAGGAAAACATGGGAAGGGGAGGGAGGGAGAAGAGTCACCCGACCACCTCATAGATGGCACACATGGAAGGCCTCCAGCATTTACCTTTACGAGGGACTTCTGTTCGAGCATATATCACAGTGCATATTCACTAAATCGTAACTCCATAAAGCCACAGTACATCTGTTTGCTGTTCGTCAGAGGAGTGACGATCAGCAAAAAACAAGAAATAGAAAATAGGTCTCTGAATGTCAACAGATGTATCCATTCATTACTAATCGGTTGTCACGAATATTTCAGTTCCATCACAGAACGTAACATATTTGATCTCCGTAGCATCAAACAACATACCAGATATAATCATATACAGTAGGGCTCCAATCGCAAGTCCATTAATCAGTGCACTATAATATGAAGTGCTTTATTGTGTTATCATTGTATTGTATTGTATCAGGAAGCTTTGAAGCACTGATAATCAGGAAGCACATTTCTATTTCACCTCCACTAATGGAAATGCAGTTAAGTTTTTTGTTTTTTTTTACATTATGCTATATTTAGAAGGGTTGTTTGTGGATTGTGTTTTTTCTTCTTGTAAGATTAATGGCTCATAATTATAGCTGCTATCAAAAATGACTGGCTTAGTGTCTAATAGCAACTACGGCTAGCTTCCGTTTGCAATGTTGACTGGTTGATAAGCAGAAAAGACAACTGTACATTTCTTTGATAGAAATATCTTCAACCCAGATTACATTTTAACCCACAAAGCAAGTGAAAACATCATGCTGGATGGGCCAATATCCACCAGCCTGTGATCAGAGAGCCTCCCTCCAGACTGGTTTTCACTGCTGTGCTATATTTGTGTCTCTTAAGTGTAAAATTCAATTGTAAATCTGGACTATAAATGACTATATTTATTGACATTAAATACATTTTTTACCACGCCACTAATCAGTTATTGATTTTGTACATATTGTAAGCTACATATAGCAAAACCATAGATATGCTATCATGCAATTAGGCTAGTAGCAGCTAATGTAACCTCAAGAGAAGATGAGGAGCAGCGAGCTAAGAAACGCCACAGTCGATATGAGAGCGAGGATATATTTTTTAAATGTGCATAGACCATATTCACCTGGCGGCCATTTTTCTCTGTTGCTCCAATGCTGGGATAATGTCATGCTGCTGTGTTCCGGGTTGAAAGACATATAAACATAGGGAACATGACGAAATGTTTAACATTTCACTACTTCCCGATTGCTCAGCAGCTGAAAATATGTTAATAGTGGAAATCTGGACGGACGTCTTGCCATATTTCAGGGTAGAACAACATATTTGATAGCCCAAGTGCTAACCTTAGCATTGAAACACTTTCAAGCTAACGTTAGTGTTGGATCCAGTGTGTTTCACTTCCAGGCTTAAATAAATGTCTCCAAGATGTGCGATGATATTGTAGAATTAATTCCTGTCATATAAAGAAACACTATCAAACAGTAATGCTAACTAGGAATCGGTCTAATGCTTA
This sequence comes from Spondyliosoma cantharus, assembly GCA_900302685.1. Lineage (NCBI taxonomy): Eukaryota > Metazoa > Chordata > Actinopteri > Spariformes > Sparidae > Spondyliosoma > Spondyliosoma cantharus. Next base: position 7,955 of record OMLP01045667.1, read on the forward strand.
GCTGTTCTCTAACGAAATATGTTCTTTTACTTTGAAATATGGCCCGATGTGCCTCCTGATTTCCACTCAATCAGGAAGCGGTGAAATTATAATTTTGAAGATTCCCATAGGACTTTAGCTTCTGAGCCTGATGCCAGAGGAAAATGGCCACCATGTCAATATATTCTATTGAGCATTATATTGAGAAAAACAGGAGGACGTTAGCCTGCCTTATTTTTCAAATATGTTACCAGTGTTAGCTTAATATGCCGTTGAAACTTCCATGTGGGGTTATCGGCTACTCTACATTCAGAAGCTCTTCATAGCGACTGAAGCTGCAGGGCATTAGTCCTTTGGCTGCCTGTGGGTGCATTGTGCCACGACAGTCTTGAATCTTTTTGCTACAAAAGAGAGGAGGGAAAAAATTGCACATTGTAGCTTTTTTGGAAGGCGACATAATGGGAGCATTTATGAGCCTCCTGCTCGGAGCAGGGAGGGCAGAGAAAGGGTTAAAAGGCTCTGGCTGCCTGATAATCCTCCACCGTTAAAAGCCCTTCAGAAAGACGTGACGTGTGTGAGGTAATCAGTAAAAGATTCAAGTGTGCGACGGAGTGTGCGTACACACACACACACACACACACACACACACACACACACACACACACAGGGACGCACAAGCACATACACCGCAGAAAAAAGGACAAAAAGGGAGGGAAAAGACCGAGTAGAGGAGGGAAGAAAAACAGAATAAACACTCCTCCTCTAACTCTTTTTTTTTGCTCTTCTCCAGCCTCTCACTCCCCGCTGTGTCAATACAATGTGGACATTTTCACTAGCTCCCTCTCAATAAAGCACACGGCTGATATGACCTTTTTCCTTTCTTCCCGGCCTTGTATTCCTCTCGTCCTCTTCTTCTTCTCGCCTTTTCTACTTGTGTTGTTTGCTGTAGTCTTTGCAGGCACTAGGACCACCTTGTGAGACGCAACCCCTCTCTGTGTCTGTCTGAAGCTACGACTGTACTGACAACCAACCTTTTCTATCCTGCATTTTCCTCCTGAGATGGCAGGTGTACTTATGTAATAAAGTTGAGCTCGAGTTGTGGACAAGGAGTACTGATCTTAAATGTCAACTCTCTGTCACCTCCGGCCCTCTGTTTCGCTCGCTCATGGACAGTAGATTATGTGATCTTCATGTTTTTTACTGTCAAAGAAGGAGGCGTCAATTTGGACTTGGATATTCCATGCTGATCATACTCATTCAGAAATTGTCTTTGCCATAACTCTCCCCTCCCTGGCTTGAAAGGGCCAATCAGTCCTTGGCCAGTGATCTTCAATTGCCCTCTGTGTTGCAGCATCAAGCATTCACAATTTGGCATTTAGATGTTTAATTGACTGTCACTGATAATGGGATTGTGTTCATTCAACCAGGGTGCTACGAGGGGAGGCATAAAGCCAATGAAACTGTCAGAGGGAGGGAGGGAGGGAGTGGGGTGCAGGAAGAGACACTGACCTTCCTAATATAGAATATATAGTCTTCTAACGTTAAAAATGTTTAGATGACACTTTCGAGAAATAAAAAGTCCATCGTCCTCATTCCTCATGTCAATATTAGCTAGATTGTGCAGCAATACCTTCTGAACACAACGACACACCAGGCCAACCAAAGTCGGGGGTCCTTCTGTGACGCAACAGTCAGTCTTCGTCACCTTAAGTTATTCAATGAAATTGTTCTGTTGTGTGCCTGGGCCCTCAGAGATGGAGTTCGACCAAAGTTAATGGCTGCATCGAAATGACTTCACCGCTCTTGAAGACTCGCAGACGCACGGGCAAGGGAAGTCCATGAATCCGTAGGCCGTCGTCTCAAGCAGACCTTTTTTGCAGGATTCTAGACCGGCGTTCTCCAAAAAGTTTTATCATAGGGGCGGCCAGAAGGGATCACTGAAAATCTTGTGGTAGGCCACCAAGAGTTGGGGCTTTGGGGTGGTGGTGGTAGACCTTTCCATGCTGCGCAAACTGCACGAGATGCAAATGTGCGTGTGGAAAATGCGTGAAACAAGCGAATACATAAAGTTACAGGTGAGTTCTGACATGTCTGAGGATCAACTGCCGAACAAACAAGCACACATACTCCTCACACATGGTAGGTGTGAAGGTCAGCTAGCTACAGCTAACGTCTCCGCAGAAAACACTGCAGAGGTTCAACTTACCGTGGCAGGACAGCTTTGCCGTCAACCTGAACAGACTTTAACTTACACTACCTGTTGCAACTCATTATTATTATATGTCAGTTAATACGTGATGTCTCTCCATGCATACAAAAGTCAAAAGCATGCGCTTGCTACACACACACGCACACACACACACAGCGGCCGTGCCCACCGCAGCTTGCAGGTAGTTGGCCTCTTCCCCGCCGCCTCCCAGAGGAACATGGATGTTAACTGGCATTGTTGGGGTGCTGAGCGGAGGGTGGTTTTTAATAGCTCATGATTACTCTGGAGAGGGGAGCCCATAATTACAACCACAAATGATTTCACGCCCCTCACCCCCACGATGTGCTTTGAACCTAATCACAGGGAAGCACAGAAGGGGCGTAGCGGAGGAATTGGAGCCTCGACAAAAGAGGTCTCCCCCTTTTGTTTGCTGACAGGACAGCGAGAAAATGAAAATTTGCCACGTTTCGCCCCGGCGAATGTACTGTACCGCCGGAGAGAAAGAGTTCCTCCGCGTCTGCTGTAACTTTAACATGCCGCTCGTAGGCTCAAAGACGCTTACATTTGATCTCCCAGACAAATCAATGTGTCATTACTGTTGCTCATGATTGTCTCTCTCCTTTTTTTTTTTTTTACCACCCGTCAACTGTGTTTGCCTGCTTTTTTTCCCGACAGTTTCCCTCGTATGGCCTTCTGACATCATCTATTCATCTCTTCCCGAAAACCTTGAGAAGCTTTATTTGCGATCGCCTCATTTGTGTTTTCTCCTTTCATCCATTTAACATACACCCGGGGCTTCCAAACAGACCACAGTCGGACACACGGTGATGACATGGGCAGTGCAGGAAAGATTTAGAGTCATTTTTCCAAATAAAAGTTATGATCTTGACCTCTCTGTCCTCCTTTGCGGCTACAGTCTCACACAAAACTACACCTTCACCCTCTTTGATACTCCCTAACAATCAAGCTCGAGTTAGCATTCTGCCCACACATCTCTTTTGCCCAGCTCATGCCAGCAAGCCTGCCAGACACACAAACGCATAATAGCCAGACTACATGTCCTTAATGGAGGCGCGGACAAACAGAGGAATGCCGGGCAGAGGATGGTGCAAACCGTACGTCTGCCCACATCAGCCGGCCCTGAATAGAGATTGGCCAGGAACGCGTAAACTGGCCCTGCAGGAGTAAAAACAGTTAAATGGGGGCTTCTCTTCTTCTTCTCTTTCATTGTCTGACTCTTAAGTCTGAAAGGGGGAAAACGCTGGAACACGAACAAATGTCCGACACTTGGCCGAAGCTTTAACATTTACTTGCATTACATTTACAGTTTACAGGTATTTAGCTTGTAACAGTAAAACAAGTTTCTTAATCACTGTGAGAAAGCAGGCTACAACATGTCTTTTGATTTTACCACAGCAGCAATAAAGCTGCAGAAAGTGATATATTTATATCAAAATAACTTTTAAATAGCTCTGTATTCAAACCGTAATCGTTGTTATAGAGTGGTGGTGAGTAACCCATGTAACCCATTTTCTGGTGTCCCTGCCCACTTTATCCAATCAGGACAGAGAACTCCACAAAGAGGCGGTCCTTTTAAGAGCAGGATCCTCATGTTTGCTGCAATGTCTGGTGATTACTGCTGAGCGCTCACGTGGAGGCGTACAGAGGAGGGAGGGGATTGCTAACTGCAAAACAGACAGGAAGTTAGCTAAAACATGACGCCTACCTGCCGACTGCTGCTCAAAACGCTTTTTGTTGAAGCTGTCTTTGACTGTAGCTACTAGCTGCTGTTAGCTAGTTAGCTTAGTTAGATGCGCAGCCAGCAGCCGTGTTGGCTGACTGGATGTATCTTACTTATGTTTAGCTAACTGTTTAGCCTGTTTAACAAGCAAGCTAACTAGTTCTATACTCTCGGTTGCATCGTGGAGTGTTTAAGTGTTACAGCTGACTCCACGTGTGACTTTTTATAATCATAATTATTCTTCTTCTTCAAGTGACTCAAGCTTTTCCACAATCTTTCCTTGTACCCCCTGGAAATTGCAACAAATAGGAAACAGGTTCCCGTACTGAAGAATCACTGACAGCCCTGAGCCATACAGCTCAGCCCATACTTTTGTGATGTTCCTGATTCTGAATTGCTCAAACCAAATGTTTCTCACATTTACCTCATTAATATTAACTCTAACAATGCTCTGCAGCCCCTAGATGTTGGAGGTCTCCCAGCTGTCTCCTTCAGTCGAAGAGTAAACAAGCTGAGAGCTCTCTGCAGCCACAGATCACCGTGGCCTGTTACTCTCCCTGCCACTAATTGACCACTGGCCAAAGGACAAACCTCATCCCTTGTGCCTCCCCCGCTGTCTCTCATCCTCTCTTTGTGCACATCTCTCCTCACCGCCACCTTCGTCATCTCTCACCCGTCCATCTTTCGTCCGCTGTCGCTCACTCTCTCTGTATTTTCCCCTCCCTTTCTTTCATTTCATCTTCCCCTCTCTCTGTTTGCCGTCCCCCTCTGTCTGCCAGCACTGTCTGCAAGCCTTGTATAATTAGCTGGACCGAGCTGCCGTGGGTCTGATCCAGGTCTGGCCCGGGCTCAAACCTGCTCATTACGGAGAATACGCCTGAATCCTCCTCTGCCTCTCTTTACTCTCTGGGTGTCTACGGGGTGTATGTGTGGATTCAAATGGCAAAAAGACACAACTAAATGTCTCAGGACCAGAGGCATAGAGAGAAATTGGTGTGCTGACGGCAAAACTGACTGTGCCTTTTTACATTTCTGTTGGGTCATTTGAAGAAAAGGCTGTATTTTGGGGAACCAGTGACAAAGCATGAACCTTAACTTAGACAGTAAGACCATAGAATGTTCATAGCTGCCATGCTCGGCTAAGCTAATTAGCAATAGTCCCAATAGACCATATTCACCTTTTCAACCAGCCATTTTCTTCTGACATCACGCTCAGGGGTGGGAAATGTGGTGCAGCTATTCTCCAGGATGCATCGATACATGATAAAAATGGAAATTGTTTAATTTCACCGCTTCCTGATTAATCAGCGACCGAAAAGTCAATTGATATTCAAAATCTGGACGACATCAGGCCGTATTTTAAGGTAGAACAACATGTTTAGTAACCAGCAGCTAACTTTAGCATTCAACCACCTCCTAGCTAACATTACCATTCGTAAGTGTTACAAGTTAGACAGGAAAGGCATAAATTAATCTTAAAATATCAGCGCACATCTCGGACACATTATTCAAACCTGGAAGTGAAATGCAGTGGATGTAATCTAATGTTAGCTAGAGAGTGGTGGAATGATAATGTTGGCTAATGGGTAAACAAACCTTGATTTACCATGAAATCCCTTTAGTCCCTCCAAAACCAGGAAAACAAGAGCAAAAGTGAAAGGAATGGATTAGTGAGCAAGAACGTTCGCATGTCCAGCTAACAAGCCTATTACCTTTAGTAGTAGCTGCAGGCTAACAGTTATTGCAGCATTATGCTACTTTGAAAGCCAAGTAGCATAAACTAAATGAATTATTTTGTGTGAGTTACAGGTCGTCTTAGAGGGACACAAGTATTTAGATTATTGATATTTAGAACTGCCACTTTAGAGTTCAGGTCAGTATAACGTTAGCGGAACTGTCAAGATTTTGGGGAATCCTGGTCATATCTTCAAATAACAAATCTAATTTGATTTTAAAAGCCGATTGACGTCTATTGAATGTTCCGCCAATTTGTAATTCCTTGATACCTTTGCTGAACAGACCTCTTTTCTGTCACTTTCATGAAAAGCTTATAAATAAGCAAAGACTTCAGCACTGAGCATGAAGGCCAACAGACAAAAGATCAGAAACATTTTTTCCCCCGTTATTTCTACTCTTGGACTTTTTTCTACAAAGTGTCTACCCATGCGTCACAGGCTGCTTTGATACAGACCGACAAACAACAACTGTGACTTTCTAACACCGCCAGCGTGGACTTTGTATGATTCCTGTGTCATGTTAAGGAGGCCGGTCCGGCACAATTAAAACTCGTCTCTCTCGTCATTCACTACTGCTCAGCCCTGACTGTCGGCCTGATCGCTTTCAAATCCACTTCACTGGCGAGACCACAGCTGAGGGACAGAAGACGTGTGCTTGGCTTTCTGTTCAGTGGTGGTGGTTCACACATATCTTTAAAATTAGCTGAAGTGTGTCCAAAAGGAAAAAGGCTGCCGATGCGTAATCACTTTTTTATATGACACTCGACAAAATTTGTGTTAATTATATCAACACCACAGAGCACAGTGGTAAGAACAACAGGTAGATAAAGTACAAAATAAAAGTTAACTTTACAGACAGACCAAACACGATGTGCAAGGCAGTCCTAACATGTAAATCAATTACAACTGTACAGTGAAAACACAATAACACACAATTTTGATGGTCTATTTTTTTTTAATTAGCCATCACTCAAAAATGTATTTTCTGGTTGCCTCTGCATAGGAGGTTATGTCTGCACCCATGTCCGTTGGTTGGTTGGTTAGTGAGCAAGATTAAGAAAAAATTACTGAACAGATTTTACACTAAACGTGGGTGGAGGATGGATCTCTGCCCAGAAAAGACCCCATTAACTTGTGTCGACGATCTAGGTGAAAGGACACATCCAGGATTTTTTCTCACTTACTTTTTTCTCACAATATCTCAGGGAATAATGCATGGATCAGGCATACTTAGGAGGCTGCTATCTATGAGTGAGTATGCAAGTGAGTAAATTATGGATTATTGTTAAGCATTTACGGCTGATTTAAAAGCGATAACTTTCAGCCTCTAAATGTGGCACTCCATCTCCCCTCGTCGAATTGCATTCGAGTCAAAAGACAGCTGTTGTTCAGTTTGATGTTGCTAATGCTAGCAAGCAAACAAAAACATTGTTTTACACTAGCTAACACGAGGGCAGTATGTTGGTGCACACTGTAGAACTCAGCCATTTTTATGGGTCTTTTTTCTACAAACTGGCAACCACCAAGACTCTTGATCGCTGACGAAACACAGATACCACGTGATACCAACGGCAGTATATTGTCTGATGAGCCTTGTTAGCTGGAACCAACTGTCAGAATTCTTACACAGACATAGACAAAACAACCATTTTGGACCCGACAAACATTTTTGAATTATTAATTCACAATCATGATAATGTTTTTAAGGGAGGAGATACTTTTATTCTGTTGCTTTCTACAAGCTCTGTAGATGTAGATTTTAAAAAAATGATTTGTCTCCATTAAGATGCTATCAATGTGACCTAAATTATAGAGTAATACAGAGCTATAGAGTTTTATCATGCAGTTGGGCCTGACTGAATCAACAGACGTATGCGCTCCACTGAGACCTTGGATTAGGAGATGAATTTGTCCCTGCGAGCTCATTTTCGAATTTGGATTAAATTCATGCAGAGTAATGCAATTCACCGCTGCATGTTCCGAGGAGCAGCGACTGACCCATGGGTGCGCTGCGATCTAAGGCCACGCCAAGGTTAGACTTTGTTTGGCTACTAATTGGCCATGAAGGACGCGGCGCACCATTGGGGACAACATGTTTACTGTCTCCTTGTTCTTTGTGTCAAGTTATTCAGACGTTGTTGTAATATACACAATTAATTGGATACATTTGGGATTAGGAAGTTTATCCATGTGAGTTGAGTCTCTTTTCTGTTATATATTCTACTCTTTTGTATCCCAGTGATTACATAACCAAATTGGTCCCCTCTTCTGTGCCGTGTCTCTGCTCAGTGTCATACTGTATGCACATCTCCCCTCGTTACACCACCTCTACTCCTATTTCCTCCCTCACACTATCTCGTTTGCATCCAGCGTTGGCCGGTCCAATTCCCTCAATTACCTCTTTCACCTTTCTCGTTTTCTCCCGCTCTTATTCGCTCTCCGATTCATTTCCAACTCTCGGTCATGTCGTCGCCCCGCGATGCTCTCCTCTCACCTTCCTCCACTCTTCGCCATGACTGCTGCTCTTCCTTTACCCATCTCTCTCTATCTCTTCATCTCACCGTTCTGTCGCTTCTTTCCCCCCCTTCACCTTTTCCCAGCAGAGCTCCCGGATCGGTTTGTTCTCCAGTGGCTAATTTGACTGTTCTACTTGCCAACCTAGTAGCGGGAGCTCTGTGTGTGTGTGTGTGTGTGTGTGTGGCTGTGTGTGTGTGACATGGATGCCAGACAAAGGGTGGAACAGAG
>OMLP01045668.1:1330-14085 GCA_900302685.1 Spondyliosoma cantharus
ACACCACGTGTCGGCTCCGGCGCCCTCCACGGTTCTCCCCACGCCCAACTCCGTCCACGACTCATCGCAGAAAGCCAGCCGGGGGCCTTCATCTCCATCGAAGCAAGAGTCCGCTGCTGCTCCTGCTGCCTCCACCACCCCAGCTGTTACCCCCAAACCCAAACTGATCCTGGTGGCTCGCTACAGGGAGTAGAGACAAGAAGAGGAGCTGAATGTTTACAGAGAGGAGAAGGAGCAGCAGCGCAGGTCTCCAATTAAGAAACAAATCCTCTTAATATTAGAAAAGAGCGAGCACAAAGTGAGCTCAGTGGGAGTCTTAAATACAAGCTGGGACGTTTTAGTCCCACAACAGGTTATCATCGCTCTGTGAAGTCGGCAAACAGGGAAACACACGAAACGCCCGACTCATCCTGCTTAGAAGAGGGACTGTTTGTAAAGCAGGCGATGAGGGCTGAACACAGGGCTTCGTGTTGAGACTACAAACGTCTTTACGGATTGAACAGGTCGAGGTATCTTGGTTACGTAACTGAAAAAAAAATGTTCTTTCGCAATCCGAGAAATTATTCAGGAACGGTTTTCGACAGGCACGGCGTTCTTTGGCAGGTATTTCATAAACTGTTTGGTGTTTGTTTGTGTTGTTTTTTTTTTTGTAAACGGGGCAATGAGGTATTTTGTGCGCCGCTACTGTTAGCAGGATTATTCTTTTTTCAACGATAATTCAGTTGAAGAAGAGGGGTGCGAATTTATTTTCCTGACCCCGTTTCCATGGCTGATATTTGAGGATTTGATACAGAGTATTGAAGATTTGCTGAACAATTTTATGCAATTTGGAACTGAGGGGGGTTTCTATTATGCCTTTATTTACACTTTGCTGCGTATGGGCCCTCTGTCGTCAAAGCTGGGACTGTAATGAAAGCCATTAAAGGGACATTTCACCATATTATGAGGGATATTTCACCATTCTGAGTCGTCTTGATGTGTCCGAAGCTGCAGTTTCTTGTCGTTTTTGTGTTGTCTCCTAATTGTATTTTCCTTTGCTTATGTAACATAAATGAATTCATGTCACAAACAGGTTTGAGTGTCTCAAGCTTCTTCTATTTACTTGCATGTATGTGTGTGTGTGTGTGTGTGTGTGTGTGTGTGTGTGTGTGCGCGCGCGCGAGCGGAGCTGAGTGTTCATTTTCCTCTCTTTCTCTTCCCTCTTAGCCATATTCACATGTGTTGATTAATCCATGAATTATTAACAGCGGCGTTATTTACAGGGAAGGAAGCAGATTAACGCTCTAAATTACAGCCTTCGTCTCGGTGAGAAACAGCAAACAAACAGCGGTCGGCGCGTTAGAGTAGAATCTAACAACTGACAGCTATGAATGAGTAATGAGCCGAGGGCTGCCAACGCACAGCAGCACACACACGCAGAGGCAAAAAGTCAATAATACGTGCTGCACATCTGGGCAGCCTCCCAGAGTAAACTTTTAATCTTTGAGTTTGGGTGAAGTATTTCTCTTCTTTGTGTTCAGGTCCTGTAGGATTCGTAAGTATCTGAGCAAAGTTTGTCGGCAATTAAATTCAAGCCACTCCAGCTGTGGTCCGTTCGTTCAACTTTTATTTACATAGCAACAGAGTTTAGAAAGTGCGTGGACAAACAAGCAAAAGCAAGAAAACTCAGGAAGACATTATCACAGAAAGAACACTCAACGGTCAAGCCGTACACAAGGACGCCTCGTCTAAGGTGAGTTAAAGCGAGGACGCAGGACAGAAAAGGTAAAAACACAAACGACAAGATGAGTCGTTACAAGTAGAAGGAATAAAAGCCACAAAACGGGCAAGTAAAGCAAAACTGGAGATAAATAACAGAGTAGAATCAATAAAGGATTGGAGGACGCCGTCACGTCGGAGGAATTAAGAGCGGATAAAAAAGATTAAGAGCAGTAAAAAGAATAACGGATGAAAAATAGATTAACAACAAACAAATAAAAGCAATGAAGGGAGGGAAGAAAAAAGACATCACATGAGAGGATGAAGAACAGATGAAAAGACTGAGAGCAGTAAAAGAAGGCAAGTCTATAAAAGTGGGTTTTAAGAAGGGATTTAAAAGAATATAACTAAGTTTTGGAAACCAACAGCCGACTGATTGAGCGCTCTAGGGAAGTCATTCTTTATGGTGATTTTATGCCATTAATTTCATGGGACAGCTCAAAATGGTCGTACGATTACAGAGTTGGTCTTTTGAAGATTAAGAATGATTTATTACATCCATTAAATTTGGATTTAATTCATTGACTGTCAAATATGAGGCAAAGAATACACTTCCAGTCTTAAACCTGTCTTCTTTCTAATGGCCAGCAGGGGAGCGACTGCACTGGTTTCAAAAAGAAGTCAGATTGCATGTAAGCTTATGAGAGAAGGACTCTACTAATCACTTGATTTATTACCTCTGTAAGCAGATTTCTGATTAGTTTATGATCTCAATCTCTAGTGTCAAGTCTTCCTCCACACAGTGTGATGTTCATTTAGTAAATTGTGGTTCAATCCAGAGTAAAATAGATGATAAAGTAGGGTATGCTTTAGGGCGTACCCCCGGATAACCTCCCCAGCTCCACCCTCTTGTCCAAATATGGTCACTTCTGGCTCCAAATATCGATGGCGGTGACTTTAATGCCAAACTCGAGGCTTCAAAATGGTAGTCCTCAAACCAATGGGTGACGCATACCTTTTAAAAACAGACGTTGCTTTACAAGAGTTAAAAAGCTATATTTAAAAAGATCAACAGTAGGACTTCAAAGCTGCACATGACCCATCCAACCACCTGACTCGGGGCAGCTGTAGCTCAGGAGGTACAGCGGATTGTCCAGTGCTCTGAGGGTTGCTGGTTCGATTCCCCTGGATCCCCTGGCTGCAAGTTGAGGTCCATTTACCACAACTCAGACTTTAGTCACTATTAAATAACACCCTAGAGAAGCGCTTTAAGAAGTGACGCCAGAGGCTACTTATTTACTCGTTATTTGCTCGTTATTTGAGTGAAATGGCCCTTTAATCGTACTTCTGAGACATTTTATTCAAACTTTTTTCATGCAAACTCTCAGCCTTTTTCACCACGAGTATAATCCCTAAGAAAAGGGCTGCTTCACGCATGCGTAAGAGTGTGTGTGCGTGTTTGGGTCTGTCTGTCTGGGCTGCAATTATAAACACTAAGGAGTGAAGCAGCCGCGGTCTTATCACTCGCCGAGACACAGATTGTGTCATCAAACAGATTAAATGTGGACTGATTATCAGCTCCAGACATCCAAACCAACAGCAGCAACCTTTATGTTATATTGTCTTCGAAATTGTTACTGCGTCGTGATGGAAGTTCACATTTTTAATCAAATTACACAGGAAATAAACTCCACACATCTGCAACTGCTTATGCAATGTTTTGTTTTTTAAGTGGAGAAAAAGTGAGCCTATCAGATCTTATCCCACCACATCTCATTCATGCCAGCTGTGTGAATATTTGTGGTTTATTATGCTCAAGATTGTTCCGTATGTGCACGACCGTTGACAAGTTTTTTGTGCTTTTGACAAGCGGCCAAGTTTAATTTTTGTAGAAAATGATTTGTCACCCATCCATGGACCCCTTTTTCCGCCTGAGAGATCCAGATAATGAAGCAACATATGATATGTTTGGAGCCAGATAATTATCTCCATGGAAGTGAAAGTTTTTTATTGTACTGAGGGGGAAGCGTCGCAGCTGGATACTTTTTAGACAGGGCTGTGTTATTTAATACATGATGTACCCATTTTTTACTCTTACCTGCACTCGGCTGCAGTTCACACCTGCAAATTGTAAAAACTCTGTGTAAAAGTTGGTCGGTAGCGACACAAATCAGATTAAAAGTTCCATGATTTCCACCCACTCTTCTTCTTCTTCTATCTAATAATTATCTCAGTTTGTCAAATGTCATCAACAGCTTCCCAGAATCTGCGTAAAAAAGAGAGAAAAGGTACAAGTAAAACCGTTTTTATGATGGCATGGTGCTAAAGTTTGTCAGTTTGTACAAGTCAGTGGCACTTGCAGGACACCCTTGAGCAATCAGGATGATAAAGAAGCCTGGATTAGATGCTGATGTTCATCGTGAACATTGTAAATGAGATGCAGCTCTCCATGGACTATTAATTTTATCACTGTGATTACAACAAATGTAGATAAACACCGATCCAAACACCGAAGATGAGTCGGAAAAGATAAACGAGCTCATTTTCCGGTGTCCCTTTGTTGCCAGAAAACACTTAGCAAAGCTTAAAAACTAGGAAAACACCTCCATTATTAACAATTTATTGTTGGACATGTCCTCAGCGTGTCCCTGCTATGACTCCGTTGTTATTGGACTGAGCAGAAAACCTCCTCTCATCACGTCGTTAAGTCATTTATAACTGGACCGAGTCCAATCCTAGCGGGAGACTATCGGAGGAGTGACTGTGTATCTCCACTAAATCGCTGCATGCATCCTCATTAGTGGACTGATAAAGAGAGGGACGTTAAAATTGGTTTTATAATCGCCGCATTTTCAGGGTGAATGTCCACGTCAGGTCGAGTGAGCGAAGCAGTTTGTAGGGAAGAAGATGCTAAAAGGACCCAAAGACATAAGGGAAGTTTTAATGGACTGCATCCTCTCTATATATGGGTCAATCAATGCCAGCTCACCCAGAATTCCCGCTTCACCTCGTGGTAACAAAATCCGACTCATGTATTCCAAATACTTTTTAAGTTATGATTTTTTTTAAGTCTGGGCCTCTGAGCTAAATTTCCCCATTTTTGAGTGTTTGCGAATGTGTATTTTCAGCCTCACCAATCTCCTATTTCACTGTACAAGTACCTCAAAACTGCTCTTAGCTTTAGTAAATGTACTTGTTTTGTGTTGTTTGTTCCAGCAGCATAATAAAAAAGATGTATTTGTGCCATTGACTCCTGTCTCATAACTGTTAAATGTCTCTCTTGTCAAGACGTTCATAGTTTTAGTTTCATCAGTTTCCCCCAAATGTCAGCAGTGACTCAATTGTTCAGACTTTTGCTAAGTGACTCATTTAATTTTAATGAGACCTTTTGAATCCTTTTCCATATTTTAAACTGGGTCATTCCTTTGAGGTCCTCTGGTTAATTGAGGCCAGGTGAGCTGCAAGTGTAATCAGCCAGGTGCTGCTTGTTGAACTGACTGGACTCCATCAAGTGGTTGGATAAGGAAAGGGGAGTTAAAAAACGCTGTTTGAGCTTTTTTCTTTCTTTCTTTTATCTTCTGCCATAATCAGGGATGTTGTTTGATAAAATGCTCAATTTCTAAAAGAGATGTAATCTGTAAAAAGATGAATTCAATCAGCTGTTGATGAAATTATTGTTTCATGTACCTGTTGTTGGCTGAGTCCACCCCGTGCCTATTGCTAGTGGTACATTCCAAAAGGTATTTAAACTCAGCGTTTCTGCAGTAGCAGAGTTTTGACTGTGGGTAGGGGGAATCTTAACACCTCAATCTGTGTGGGTTCTCACACAGATTTGAGTTTTAGTGACAAAAAAAACTCTTCAAACCTGATTAAAGTCATTATTTCTTCCAGAGAATAAACTTTAATTGGACTACACAAACTTACTACGCAACAGTCAGAGAAGAAGAATTAAAAAAATGTGCCTCCCTCAGGATCCCACAATAACAACTCTGTTTTAAGATTGGAAGATCTGCATGTGATGGAAAGTACACATCAGTGCAGTTTCCTTTTTGATTTAAGAAATTTGGGATTATTGGTCTACTGCTGCCTATTTAGAGAATTCACCGTGCAGCTCTTTTTTAATTTTAAAAAGGAGGATTTCGTATATTATGTTCTTGGTCTTGCTGCAGTACTTTATCTTTCAGAACTTTTCCCTTTTTTTTTTAATTTTCTCTTTATGGTTGTTTAATATGCCCCAAAACACCCCTGCAAATGCCTTGTATATGAAAACTTCCTGGCAGTAAACTTGATTCCGATTCCTATTGTAACATCCATACAGATGAGCCCTATAGTTCACATATGTGACGGATCGATGATAAGACTGTTGTTTTATCCCGGTAACTACGCTGAGTGTTATATAGACTTTAATAGGCATAAGAACATAATTAAAACGACAACTATTGGAGCGGGAGTACAAGGTGAAGTGGCTTGAATTGATCTGTCTGATTTATTAATTTTGAATGTGATCCAATGGGATGTGGGTATTTCTGTGACTCCCTGTACAGACTGAAGGCTGTTAAAAACTATTCTCGTTGACTGCAGCTGTTTTTTTTACTGTCTCCGTCTGCTCTCATTCACTTTCGAGGCGAGGTTCAAGTTCATTTCAAAGGCTGTTGTTTGATGCCAACAAGTATTTTCAGTCCATTAGAAATGAAGGTCTATGATTTTAGATCATAGATTGGCAGCCTTTCAATCCCATTGTAAATGAAAGTTGCTGAGGTTGACCCATTCTCACTCCCAACACTTCAAATACAAACCTAGTCAATGGCCAGTCTGTGCTTTCAATTTTGACGACATAGTTACCCCTCTAGTGCAGTAGAATAAAGAGCAAGAAAAGTTCATGTTACAGGGGCAGCTGGGGTTGTGCTACCCAAGTACGTAACCATAACATAAATGACTTGCGTTATGTTAAGACAGGGGCTGCATCGCCACCGCAAGTTAGACTAAAAGTTGTTGTTTTAAACCCAAAGCACGATCTTTCCTTAACCCAACTAAGTACTTTTGGAGCCCAAACCAACCCAACATGGAGGCGGCGTTTGGAGCCCAAACCACCCCAACATGGAGGCGGCGTTTGGAGCCCAAACCACCCCAACATGGAGGCGGCGTTTGGAGCCCAAACCATGAACATTTGATAATATCGGTTAGAGTTCGATTCTCTTTATTGCTCACTTGACCCTTTACATCTAAACGAGTTGGGAATGAGAATCTGTTGGAAGTACCCTGTAATTTTGTTTTCATCCATCACAAGAGTTTGTGGAAAAAGTCTCCTGTATCTTCTGTAAATGATCAAAAACAAGTTCCCCAACACGTATTACTAAAACGGTACATATAGTTGCAGAAATTGTGACCCATTATTCAGTTATGGTAAGGGGAGTCAGCAAACACCTGTCAGCTTCAAGGTCTCGGTGGGGTTTTCACCGGAGGTTGCTGATTAGCACATAGGACACAAGGGTAGAGACCTCCTTCTGACAAATGACCCTCACTCAGCTCAGCACTCCTGGTCAATATGAAGAGGCTGTAGTTACAACATCAGGTCAAACACTGATCACTCTCTTCTCCGATAGCTGCTGATGAGAAATCCATCACGAAGCCACCGTTCACTCACTCAGCGAGAACCGCAATTAAAATTAGTGGTTTATGTTGTCAGGGTAGAGCATTGATTCCTCCTTCCTCCCTGAGCGCATTAGCTCTTGATAGGGAAGTGGGATTATGGATGCTTTAAACCTGCCAAGTAAGTGATAAATTTGGCTATTTATGGTAAGATAATTATTTTTGCTAAGACAAATGAATACACATCAAACCGGGTTGTCTGTGAGCGGGCAGCGAAAGGGAACTGATGAGCGAGAGATGACGGAGATGAGAACAGAGATAAACAAACATGGGAAATCAGTTAATTAAGCTTTGATTATTCAGGAAGATCTCCATTGCAAAACGGAACCAATTACATTAATTCAAGAGTGCGTTAGCTGTCTTGAGTCATGAATGAAATGGCTTTGATAAATGGCATCCTACAGTGAACAGGTAGCAGCAGCAGCAGCAGCACAAGCATATACAGGATATCTCCATAAATCAATGCAGATACTACCGAACAGTATGTTTTCTGTTTTTAAAAGAGACTGTTCTGTTCTCAGAATCCAATTAGTCTCTAGTTCAACTTGACGATTTTTCAGGACAGCGACTATGACGTTTTTTAGTATTTATAGTCAGATGTTATGAGAGGAGACAAACCACCTGAAGCATTTTGGATATAAAAGGTCCATAAAGGTTTTTAAACCTTACATTGGGGCAAAATACAAACTTCTAAGCTTTTTCTTTAACAAGCACAACAGATTTGACCAGTTGATTCTATACATACAGATGTTATGTCCCAGGGACCACTGAAAGTGAACGTATGGCTCCTCACCCATTAATTTCAACAACAACAAAATTCAAAAGATATGTGGAGAGAATATGGCGTCATCAGCAGTAAAGTGGGCATTGCTGCTCTGAACTGGAAAATATAGTTGCATAATAAACAGAACTAAACAGGCCGTATTGATCCTTTTAAGGGCACTGTTTCAGTTTTTGGTTTAATGGAGGGTTTCAAGGTCAGTTTTGTTTGACACCTGACAAGTCTTTATAATGCTGTGCTGTGGGAAAATCTCGACGATCACGGATCTTGATCTGTCCATTGACGTTTATATTGAAAGATCTGGAGGTTGTCAAAAGCAGACGGTCACCTGGAAAAGGAGTGATTTGCAGTAGGAATGAATGCATACAAGATGGTATCATCAGCATAAAAGTTGATATTTGCAGTATTGAGTTGGAAAAAAACTGTAAAGAGCAGAGGGTTTGCTAATGATCTTTGTGGGACACCTTTATCATCACTTTAGAGACTTGATTTGAAAAAATCCATAGAACAGTTTCAGTTCAAACACTGATTTGTCCTGAGTTAGCCTACAACAGCTGTTTCTCCTCTAACCTCCAAACAAACACACATAGTAGCATTTCAGTGTGTGTCCGTGCATTAATTATCTGGCCAATTAATTCTAGACAATAACTGAATGTGTAACACGTGGAGTAAAAGCATTCCAGACATGAACTGCTCAGTTCTGCTAATCAATGTGAATTATACCTGATGACCGATGAAACACTCAGATGTGGCTGAGTGCTGTTTTAATATTTATCACCACGGTGCTTTAGATTGAAAAGGTTTCACTTTCCACCTCTTATGTCTGCCTCATTATACTTCATCATTAACATGAAGAGCTGGTGCAAATCTGCCTTTGACGCGCTTTGTATTTTTTATTTTTTTTTTTTCCCTTTGTTGTTTGACCACTTTGTCGACCAAAACATCTGCAGCCACTAACACATTCTCCCAACATGCAAGCAGTCTGTTTTTTGTTTTTTTTTCTTTCTCTCACCTCATGTAACCTCTCTCTCCTCAGTGCTTGTGCCCACTGTTTATTTCTCACCTCCCAGTGTGATCATTAGCACTTAACACGCTCCACTGACTCTTACACTTTTACCCTCTCTTGGCCACATCTGTCTCTTTCTGATAAATATCCCCGTGTCCTCACATCACCTCTTCTTTTTGTGTTCTCTCAATCGCACCGAGAGCCGGCTAAATCCGATAATGCATACGTACACTTTGTTAGGCGTGTTCGTTTGTTTGAGATTTTAAAAGTAGACAGACTAAGATAGAAGACAGACTACAACATATTTATTCTGAATTGTATCACTGAGTAAAAGTAAAAGCTCGATCGAGGACTTTCTGTTTGACAAATCGCAGGCAGCAAAGCCGATAAGCAGCTAAGATGTTAACTGCAACCAGTCGCCCAAAAAAAAGATGCACAAAGTGTTACATCTTTTCAGTTACAAAAATGTAGAATTTCTCATTGGTTAAGACGATAGATAAGGTGGAAAAAAAAGGTGGGGAGGAACTGTGGTTTTAAACTTTAGCCCTCCCATCGGGGGTGCACGAGCTGGTCCCAGCTCCATGGCAACACAACACCTTCGTTTCCTGGAGGCAACACCCTGTCTGCCATGCTCATCTGCTCTTGTTTTAAGTTTCTCGGCGTACTCTCTAAATTCTGAGTGAAACAGTGTTGGTATTAGTCCCTCATAAAAAGGATTAATGCTTTCGATCTATCTTATTTGTCAACAGGATATGTACAACTCTTTTAATTATGTAGATTGATGAAACACAATTTAAGAATACAGTTCATTGGTACATAGCAATTAAATCAGTGTCTTAGACTTTAATCAACCGTGTGTGCTGGTGCCTGGTAGTGATGGTCACGGTGCTTGTTTATGTGCACAGTAATTTATGGTCAAGTGGATCATCAGTGCAGGGCAGTGTGAATCTCTCGGAGGCAGCGAGGGGTGAAATTTTGCTCCGGCGCTGATCCGTCTCTGGAGGTAGTATCAGGGCTGTATTAGTGGTGAACCGAACCAGTGTGAACGGATAAGCCAGCGGCGCGAATCGGGGGCATGTCGATCGTTTAACTACACAAGTCCTTCCCTTAACTTCATACAGAGAAATGTCCCACAAAGCAACGTTACATGACCAAACAAAAGTAACGTAGTAACTGTCTTTGGCAACTTATAAGAGGAAAAAAATACCGCCTCTGTCCTCCCGCCCGTCTTACCGACTCTTCGTCACATTTCTCTCTGTGGGAATTCACGGCGGTTCGTCTTTAAGGCGGAGATGCTTCGCTCTGTCCGAATTGGTGAACCGCGGCTGCTGCTTTTTATGCGTCTTCTCCTGTGTGAATGGGGCTAACGTGTCATCCGACCACATCTGAAGGCTCAAGATGGGTCCAAATCCCCACCCTGATTGAGAGGGAGTCTGGGGACTTTCTCCACGGGGCATCTGTTCAGTCGCTGTGGCCTCTTTTCTGAATGTGGTCCGGGTGATCCAAGTGTACAAAAGTGTCCGAGCTTGTCAGTTTTTTTTGGAAAGTAACAGAGCTCCTCCACAAGAGATGCTGTCAAAGAGTTTGGGTAGGAGGTTTCAGATGTTCTTTAACAATCCATCAGGTGCCTCATTTGAAGTATACTCAACCACTGAGCCGCTCATTCGCTTGTTGAGAAATCTGTTCCCTCCAGCCAACATCTGGTGAGACCGAGTGTCAGCTGGTTAAGTGTCTCTTCTGCAGCTCTCCGTCATCCCCAATGCTGTGTGTTCGGTTGCCAAACTCATGCTGTAGACTTACTTTTTCCAATTCTGTTGTCAGGCAGCTGAATTATGCACAAAGTAATTTGTATGCTGATGACGATGCCAATCAAATGACTTTTTATTTTTACTTTACAAAGTTGGCGAAATTAATGCAAAGGTTAATGACAGATTGGCATTCGTGTGGTCACAAAGAAAGCTCCACGCAACAGGAAGCTCTTTGTCTGGCTGTCAATCAGCTCCCAGCCACGTCTGGCAAATCTCACATTGTCTGAAACATGGTGTTTTCAGATTAATCCACAATGAAGACAAGTCTTGAAAATGTTGTACGTGTTGGGTTTGCTGCATTACCAGAGTGGAGAAACTGTTATGTCACACAGATTGTACCACAGTCGGCTGCAGTGAAACCTTTAATTAGGCCGTCTGTTGACACCATTTTCGAATTGACTACCAGAGATTTTACATTTCTCCCCAGGATGACTTAATTGCTCTTATGTCTCTTCACTGAGTTGAGGAAACTTATCTGGCAGAAAGTGAACACTAAAAGTTAAGGAGTATTGGTAAGTTTTGACATTAGCAAGTTATTTTATCTGTATTTTTTTTTTTTTAGCTGGCATTATTGCAGCCTCTCCTCTGCTAAGCTCACATGGAAAAAAAGTCAACAAAACCAACACGTCCTCATACTAAAATGACTGAATGTCAGTTACAGAAGCAGTGACTCCCAAAGCGACATCACCACTGCAGCGTACCAGCGACACAAGTACCCGGCCGTTCATCATGTGTTCAGTTATCCTCAACTGTCTGGTTGATTTAGTTTTTTCTGATGTGGTGACCAAAGGTTAATTGAGCTCATGACAAACCGTCATGAGTAAAAGAACAATACTGGATCAGTGCAAGCATAATGCTGCTCATCTGTAACCACAGCTGTGAGATAATCTGGTTTTTGCTGTAAACTCGTTTAACTTTTTTGTTCTTCTTCGCTCTGAATGAGCTCCCAGAAGAAAATGTCAAAGGGGAGCGCGTGGATGAATGACGATGTTCATTTCGGCACATTACTCTCAGCTACACGCGCGCGCTCTGATCTCCACCTGGGCGCGTTCGCGCACATGCAGCACGAGCATGGAGCCACGTGACGACCGCTTTACCGTCCTGCCGTCCTCTTCCATCCATCATCTCTCACCTCCGTCCTTCACTCCCTCCTGAGGCTGATCACGACGATAAAGACAAATGCTGCTGCTCATCCCCACCTCGTTAAAAAAAAAAAAAACATCTCTCGGATATCCTTGACCTCTCCGGGTCCTGCCAAGATGTTGACGCTCCCACTCTTTGCTTTGTCCTCTTCCTCATCTTCTGTTTGTTCACCTTGGAAAGAGTAACAACACGCTGTGTAGCCAGGAATAATGTGGGAACAAAAGCACAAAAGCTTTAGTGCTGCTCGAGAGTCAGAATATGATTAAATAAAGGTAGAAAAGCTTCCAGCAGTGTTTTTTGTTTAGCTGTCCAGGTTACATCGTCATGTGATTTAGGGCCACTCACGGCGCCGCTGCATACAAGTCTCATTTTCTCATCGATGGCGAGGTTTGATTGCTAGTTAGATGCTTACCAGCTGTGAACATCCTGGGAAACACAAACGAGGAACAAGACGAGGCCGGCAGAGTCTCAGCGGGAGTGTGATGGATCCTGTGGAGAAAATTGTCAGGGACTAATTGTGCCTCTTCTCCTGTAGGTTGAATTTCTTTAGGGTGTTCGGCATCTTCTTCTGCTCTTAGAAGTTACTTTTATTTTGGCTCTGAATTTGGATTATTGTGCCTTCATATCCACATGAAGAACAAATCCAGTTCACCTACTGCCAGCTGTCAGA
>OMLP01045672.1:5879-18396 GCA_900302685.1 Spondyliosoma cantharus
AAGGTTTGTGCATTCGTACTGTATAAGATGTCTTGTAAGGTTTAAAGGTAACTTCCGTTAAAAAGTATCAAAAGATGTGAAAGCTTTAAAATGGGACCAAAGCCTCATGTTTCGGGTCACAAAGCAGTGTTTCATGCAAAGTTGCTCCTCCTACTTATTCATAGTGAGCAGGAATCAGGACAAGCAGGAAACCTGACCCACAATCTAGCAGAGTCTCCTCCCTGTTGCTTTCCTTTCACACACCTGCAAGAGCAAAATCATTCAGTGAAACACAACCAGCAGCGGTCACAGAAGACTGAAAGTTAAAATGTTTTTCAGCTCAACTGAAGGTAGATTTTGTTGCTGTCTTTGATTTTGTGGCATACGTAGACAGCTGCCTCGGATTTGCTTTTGTTTTTGCTAAAATGCAGACCCAACTCGTGGGTGTGTGTTTGGCAATCATCGGCTTTCTCGGCACCATCCTTATCTGCGGACTGCCCATGTGGAAGGTGACGGCCTTCATCGGAGCAAACATTGTCACAGCTCAGGTATTCTGGGAAGGTTTGTGGATGAACTGTGTGATCCAGAGCACGGGCCACTCGCAGTGCAAGGCCTACGACTCCGTTCTGGCTTTACCACAGGAGCTGCAGGCGTCAAGGGCTCTGATCTGTGTCTCCATTGCTGTCAGCGTGGTGGCCATCGGGCTAACTGTGGTCGGGGCCCGCTGCACCAACTTCTTCCGTGACGACAGGCTGACCAAAACTAATATTGGCCTGGCTGGTGGCGTGGTGTTTATATTAGCAGGGCTCCTGTGTGTGATTCCTGTCAGCTGGTCGGCTCACAGCATCATCACAGGTTTCTACAACCCCTTGGCCACCCAAGAGAGGAGGGGAGAGCTCGGGGCTTCCATATATGTGGGCTGGGCGTCTGGAGCTCTGCTCATCATTGGAGGAGGGATTTTGTGTGGCACCTCCAGATGCTGAGGATGAGGAGAAGAGGAAGACAGAAGATGATGTCATGTAGCTGAAATTATACAGATGTGGAGGACTTTCTTTGTTTTATTCTTTGATCAAAGCTCCTTTTTAAGCTTTAGCTAACTGCACCGTAATATAATTTTATAATAAATTAGCTCCAAATCTGTGTGAAATATAAACATTTGTAGCACACTGAAGTATACAACAATGTTCACGAGTAAGACCTGTAGTGTTGACTGATATTTTTAAAGTGAAGGATTTAAAAATGAAGTCTGGTGGAGCTAATGTGGTGTTACATCATTTTTAACGGAGAAAAGATGTTTAATGT
This sequence comes from Spondyliosoma cantharus, assembly GCA_900302685.1. Lineage (NCBI taxonomy): Eukaryota > Metazoa > Chordata > Actinopteri > Spariformes > Sparidae > Spondyliosoma > Spondyliosoma cantharus. The sequence continues at coordinate 7,161 of OMLP01045672.1, forward strand.
AAAGATCTGAGTTTATATTTTTGTTTTTTATATGTAGCACTAACTTCAAACGCAAGAATAATCAGTTTTTAAAGGAGACATATTGTGTTTTGAGTTCACACTAGAATATGTTTACATGCTGTAATGCTCAAAAGTACACATCAGTTTTCTCAAACCGTCCCGTGATGCAGCTCTCTATTACCTCCTGTCTCTTTAAGACCCCGCCTCCTGAATACCCAGTCTGCTCTGATTGGTCAGCTCACACACGCCTGAGCCAGCATCGTTAACAACAACAGAGCAGGTTTGCTAAAACCATTCTTATGTCCCAAGCAAGCTGCAAGGCATTAATTATGTGAATTGTGACATGGTGATGTCGTGTGATGTCACAAAGTCACATAATTAAAGGTGAGGCTACTGACGAAGTGTTTCAGGAGCAGTGTTTTTTGTGCAAGAGGTGTGGACTTTGGGTTTCTTAACTCTAAATCTTTTACATGCACAATAACCTGTTGAACACACTTATGTAAAGAAGAAAACAAAAAAAGCATAATAAGTCTCCTGTAAGACCTTCAAAGATCACAAGGGTCTGATTTAATCATATTCTTACACAGTATTGTTTTTAGTGCCAGTGTGTTGAGGAAACATTTTAAAGATTTTAAAAACAATACTGAAAATCAATAAGCTAGGAAAAAAGCTATTATTCCTCTTTATGACACAAAAGTTGTGAAAACAATGATCGTTGAAGTTGAAAGATGTCACAGTTCATCTTGTTCCCTCCTCAGTATTCAGCGAATGAACAGAATGTTTGTGTTCTTCAGTTGTTCTTTGTCATGTCAAGTCGAGGAAACAATGAATGTTTGTATTCTTGTATCTTAACAAGCAAATAAATTCATTTTGTATATTTGTATTTTTGTACAGACAGTTTCTCACACTATATTTTCTAAAACAACTTGCAGGTTTTTAGTGTATTGAAAGTTACAAAAGCTGATTTATGAAGGAAAAATATGTTTCTTTGCTTTGCACCGGCTGTTTCCTTGTGTATAAAAGCCTGAAAAACTTGATTTGCTTCTAGCTACGAGGTGTTGGAATACTCTGTGTATTTACAGACATGCTGCTGCTATTTGCATTATGTTTGCACATCTCTGTTGATCTTTGAGTCATCTGACTACTTAACATAACAGCAAACTATAACAGCTGACAAGAGGATGTTACTGTCTATTTCAACAGAGACAAGACAAAGACCTGCCAAAGAAGTTTGAGATATTATAACTTCTGGATATTTCTGGTGACTTAGCTTTTTGTTTTTGTAACTTTGGTTTTAGTTAAGTGCTGTGTTTTTTGAATGGCGGGTCAGGGAAGGCAGATTGGGGGCTTAACACTGGTTCTGATGGGGGTTTTGTTAGTGTGTGTGACATGTGGGCTGCCAATGTGGCGCGAGACGTCTTTTGTCGGAGCAAATATTGTGACTGCACAATCGGTAAGTCGATATTCATCATAAACACATTCAATTCACGGATTAAACATTAAATTGGATAATTTATCTGACATTTTTGTATCTGATTACCAACTAAAACGCCTTAAAGACTGCGTGAAAATGAAGTGATAAGAAGCTGGGACATTGATGTTGTTTACACCTTTTGACTTACAGAAAAATAAAATAAATGAAAAACTTTTAATTGAAATAGAGGTTTGTAGACAATCGTCAAACAAACATCTTGTCCAGCCTCTTAAACCTCGCTCCGTCTCTGCCTCAGGTGTGGGATGGTTTGTGGCTACACTGCGTTGTTCAGGCCACAGGTCAGATGCAGTGCAAGAGACACACAACATCCAACACTTTGACCTCCGACCTCCAGGCCGGACGTGCCCTCACGTTGATTTCAATCCTCGCCAGCCTCCTGGGCTTCATCATCACCCTCGGAGGAGGAGGCGTGGTCAACTGCAGCGGCGCTTCACCTGAACCTTTAGAGCCTCCGACCACCTCTTCGTCCAGAAAGAAGGTGCTGAAGTTGCAGAGCTGCAACAATTAGTCAACTAATCAATCAAGAGATAAATTGTTCTCGGCCTTTTTTTCCCTTGCATTTCTGACATTTCATTGACTAAAGCAAGGCTTCTTAAAGTCCAAACCCAGTCCCAGCCCACACCTAATATTATGAAGACTACAATATGTTATGAAGGGTAATGATAATGGTTTTAGTTTGCATTAAATGTTTCTATCGATCAATACATTTTTAGTTTTGCTGAATGCACAGTGTGGCTGTATCTGTATCGTCGATTGGCTACGAAAGTTGATAAAACAGAAAAGTTCCCACACATTCTGAAATGATTTTATTATTATTATAAGATCTTGTGAATCCATGCTGCTCTCAGTAGTTTTTTTCTAAAAACAAAAAACTCATGAAAATCATTTTAAATTGCTGATGTCCTTTGTTTGTCCAGGCGTCTCTGCTGGGTGGAGCTCTGTCTGTCCTAGCTGGCGTCCTGTGCCTGGTTTCAGTCAGCTGGTCAGCAGCAGCAACCATCCTCGTCTACAACGACCCGTTGGTGATTGCGGCACTGAAGAGAGAAGTGGGCTCATCAGTCTACATCGGCTGGGCTGCCTCCCTGCTGCTCCTGCTGGGCGGTGCTCTGATCTGCTTCATCTGCGGGGAGAAGGAGAGAACCCCACCTGCCTACTACTCCTACATGCCGTACAGCACAAACATTCAGTTCAGCGATGCTTCATCCCGCATGGCCACTCTGAGGTCTGATGCCATGAGATCAAACAACTCCAGGATGTTTGATCGTCAATCACCAAGGAAGACGGTCGAGCACGTAGCCCAAGTGCACGATTATACCTCCCCGAGTAAAGCCCAGAGTTGGAGTGGGATGTATAATCAGCCTCAGGGGACACCACCGGGAGAATTTGGGCAGTAATCCGTCAAACACATCAGGGACACCAGACAAACGAAGAGCTTATTCACAAATCTGGTGCATGATGTTCCCAGCGGAGCTACAGCAGCACAGAGTAATGATGATTATAGCAGGCAGTAAATCTGGATGGGTGGGTCTACATGGATAACTGTTCTGAGAGTAACTGAACAGAAAAAAACTCTGATGTCAAGTGTGGTCATTGTTTATATGTTAATAATACTTTCTTTGGACAGATCAATAAAGAGAGATGCCAACGTTTCCAAATATATGAAATATGACAGGACACATTTTGGAGAAACAATACACACAAAATGTCTTGTTGACTGTGAAAAACAAGATTATTTTAACAACTTACAAAACAATTAGCTTTCATTAAGGCAATTAAGGTTAGGTAATACTTATACAGTATGATGTGTAAAATGATTTATAGGTTTGGCTTTAAAAAGTGAGGTGCGTACATGAAAATAAAGAAACAAGGAAACCTCATATGAATATTGTGGATTGTGTTCACTGATCACCAAAAACATTTTATATGACAGAGGAAGTACGGTTGTACCCTTGAATAAACTTTAAATTAAGTAACTTTAATTAACTTTAGCTGTGAACTTCATGACATGTTGATTAATGTGAATTATTGTAGGAAGCTAGGAAATGTAGGTCAGTTGGAGGACAGAGTTTTGAGTTATCAAGAGGAAATATCAACAGGAACTTATTTCCAAAATCTTGGCTGAACATGTGTGTTATGAATTTATCTCTCCCTGTGTTTTTCTTTAATTACTGTTGGATGTTGTTGTGTTTCATTCAGCCGCTGTCAAAAGTTTGTTGGTCAGCATTTGTTGTTTTAAAACGTGCTCCATAAATAGACATGACTTGATAGTATAGTGTCTTCTTTGTTCAGAGAAACTCTTCACCCTAATACAATGAGTCATCTGAAGAAAGATCAGCTTATCGAAGTGTTACAACATCAACAAAGTGCTATTATTTCAGATTTCTGTTTGAAGAGACACTTATGCAGGACACATATCTGTTTAGAGAATATCTGCTGCATCATTTGGCAACACAGTGAACAGTGAACACATCACACATGTGGTGCTGTTGGTGGTGAAGTTGATCTCCCTCTGCTGTTTCCCTGCAGGATGTTGTCACGTGTCGGCTTCATGTCATTACACTCTGGTATCGATTGGCAGTGAGATCTCTCTGGAGGTGATGCAATCTACCTGGGAATTATTTCAAAGCTGCTGATCTTTGCCAAACATCCGACGACTTTGAATGACGTGTAATGTTTCAGTGATACTGTAAGATCTCTACTTCACAACAGGAATTTCCCTAAAAAGTGATTCAATTTTGTTTTCAAACGTTTATAAAATAGTTGTAATAAGTTAATCAATCAATAACAGGTCACCTAAACTGGATGATCTCACAGGAAACAAAACAAAAGTTATCTGTATTACGGTATAACTGGAAGATTAAATACGAGTCATCCTACTGATATTTATTTTGTCTTTTCCTCATGTGCATATCTTTGGAAATGAGGTAATCCAAAAGTAATAGAAAGTAATCAAGTTATATCACTTTAGTGTTGTGATACTTGGATTATGTTTCTGACTACATCTTTTAAACAGGTAATTACTAACTGTATTGGAATACATCTTTACAATAACCTTCCCAACCCTCAACTCAATCAAAACTAACTGACTCTCCCTAATGTCTCTCTGTTGGACTAATTTATTCATATTATCAAATATTTTGATATATGTTATACTATTCTAATTTATTATATATTATACAATGTTAAACTGTACTACACTATACAACTTTATGTTCAATACTCAATGTTGTTTGCTATTTTATAGCTTTATATGTTTTTTATTATACATCACGTTGTACTATAGTACTAAATTTCACTTAATCTCATATTCTAATATCAGTGTAACACATTTTTCTGCCTTATTACAGTATATACTTCATTATATTTCTATATTAATACAAACTAACTCTGTGCCATTAATAATTCATATTATATATCATTCTGGTGAACACTGTTTAAATATAATAAACCAGTCACATTACTGTTATTTATTCAAAAGATGTGAAACTTCTGCAAAGTCTCTATTTTTACTTCTATTCTTAGTTTCATAGTCACCTGTTGTTATTTTTTTTATTTTTTTTTTATTTTTCCTCTATAACTTTGCTAAATTTCCTTCCTGGAAAATCAATATAGGCTCATTTTATTTTGTGTATGAGCATTATGTAGTTCTGGAGAATAAATTCAAACTCAATTTTGATGTTTACAATATTAGTTAGGTAATAATACAAACTCCATAACTGAATAAACAAGCTGTTCTCAGAGGAATATAAGGTGGCAAAGGTGGCAGGGTCCACCGAATACAAACAAAGTAAAACAGTATGAAATTGTGTTGTCATTTAAAGTCAGTTTGTTTATTAATTTGTTGAGGATTTTTTAAAAAATCAGTCAATGAAGATTATTCCTCTTCTGATCAACCTTTCTTCCCCCAAACTACAGAGAGCACCTTCAACATAAAGTAAGAGTTGACACCGAAACTCAGGTTACATCAGTGCACAGACATTTTTTGAGTGTTAATCACTTGGAAGGTCCCTCTTTGCATAGTTAGTATCATTCAAGCAGATACTATATCATCTTCATAACTGATGAATGATTTCAAATAGCTTATTAAATGTCCGGCAGCTTGTGTGTTGATGAGAAACAAAGTTTGAGGGCTGTACTGTATGTCTGTCATTTTGTTGTTATAGTGGTCTTTGAAACTCTTAAGTGTTGAGAAGAATTCTGGTCAGGTGAGATTTCTTCACAAACCAGTTTCATCTGGGGGCAAACTCCTCCTCTGACTTCTCCTTTTACAACCAAACTCTCAGGGAACAAAGCCACTGTCAACTCTGAGTGGGTAACAAAAACCACGACCCACTCCGCTGTCTCTCTGACTGGTAAATTACTCGGTAACACACATCTTTGAAGTGATCGACAGAACCTCAGCATGGTGTCTGGTGGACGACAGATTCTGGGTTTGGCCCTGGCTGTAATCGGCTTTCTGGGGAGCATCATCATCTGCGCACTCCCCACCTGGAAAGTCACAGCCTTCATTGGTGCCAACATCGTCACCTCTCAGGTGATCTGGGAGGGTTTGTGGATGAACTGTGTGACCCAGAGTACAGGCCAGATGCAGTGCAAAATCTATGACTCTCTCCTGGCTTTACCTCGAGACCTGCAGGCTGCCAGAGCACTTGTCGTCATCGCCATCATCGCCGGGGTCTTTGGCCTCCTTCTTGGCGTCATCGGGGGCAAGTGCACCAACTTTGTGGAGGAGGAAAGGCAAAAGAGCAAGGTGGCCATCGCCTCTGGAATCGTCTTCATGATCGCAGGCCTCTTGGTGCTTATCCCCGTCTGCTGGACCGCCAACACCATCATTCGGGATTTCTACAACCCCATTATGACCAACGCTCAGAGGAGGGAGCTGGGGGCCTCGCTCTACATCGGCTGGGGTTCTGCAGGGCTGCTGCTTCTGGGTGGGGGCCTCCTCTGCAGCTCCTGTCCCCCCAAGGATGAGAACAACTACGACGTAAAGTACTTGAAGGCTCGTTCTGTGGACAGCAGCAAGGCGTACGTTTAGATCTTAAGCAGAACTGGGACAGTGTGTTGGAAATAGACAAAGAGTTCATGAAGATTGACGATGATTCAAGTTGCACCATTTAGAATAATAATGTGACTAAAATCTGTAGGAACATCTGCAGTTAGAGTGTGTTAACTTTGAAACGTCCATAAAAGTTATAATAAGGTTTTGGATACTCTATTTATGAGGATAGGATGTTTTTTGTATTTTACACCATTATGGACACTTTCACACGGTTTTCCTCATATTCTTTGTTTTTTGATGTTTAAGGACACAGAATATTATCTATGAAGAACTTGTGTGTGGAAAACTGCTATAAATGTGAAAATCTGCCCGTGTAATCACAGTGTTGTGTCTGAGCTTGACGTTTGTGCTATTCTCTCTGGATCGAACTACTTGTTGTTTGTATTGTTTTTTACTTTCTCTTCTTGTATTAAAATGTCATCTCTAAGACACATATTGTGAGCATGTGATGTTTCTCCTGAGTCATTTTCTATCTTTCAAAAGGAAGAGCTGTTACAGCGATGACAAATGCCAAAAAAACTTAGTGGAGCAATGGAACTGGTTTCTCAAGTGTACCTGAAAGAATCCTCACAAACAGGTTGTGTGACAGTGTGTGAGTCCTTCCTGCTGAATAAACAGATTAAGTGGTAACGGTGTGCTTGTGTGGTTGTGTTTAAATTTTTAATGTGTATCCAGTATTTTCTCTTTTTAGACTGATTATTTTTTGCAAACTTTTACATGAGAGAAAGTGATTTCTTGTGTCCTTTTTTTTTTTTTTTTTAACACGAATTAATATTTTGTGTGTCATAATAGTGTGGGGGGTCAAAAAAAGAGATAAACACAAAAAGAATCCCTCTGAACTTTACAAGGACAGCAAGATTAAAGATTATGTTGAGCCTGATTAAAAGGTTAAAGCACTGACATAAACAAGAACAGCAAGGACCGGCTCAAGTGTGTGTGTGTGCATGTGTGTATGTATGTGTGTGTATGTGTGTGTGTGTGTGTGTGTCTGTCTTCAACTATCAATTTTTTTCAGTCCTCACAAGTTACCAAAACATAGATGTACCCCACAACTGACAAAACAGAGGACTCTTAGAGGCTCTTATTCTTATCCAAAATTTTTCAGACCTCACAAGTGAGTAAAAAAATGATAGGCCCCGCAACTGACAAAAACAAGAATAGCACGGATCAAGTATAAAATGTGTGTGTGTGTGGGCGGCGGGGTTTGCATGTTTCAAGCAGGTTTTTCTGTTCCGTCGTCGCTGCTAGAATGAAACTGGTTCCCTCCCAGGAGATTATGTTTCACATCATTCTCCTTTTGTTACACAAATGCATCTGCACACACACACACACACACACACACACACACACACACACACACACACACACAAACGCCCTGAACTCACACATGTATTCACTTTTGAGGCAAATGAAATCAGGTCCCTTTTTTTTCTATCTGCACTCTAATTCAGCTCTCCTGCAGAATAGAATATTTGAATAAGAAGACAACGATGCAATGCCTCAAGAGTCAACAAGTCTAATGCCCAGAGGCTGATCATTCTTTCTGCTTCATCTCATTGAAGGTAATCTCGTCCTAAATATTTCCAAAATAATCTTGTCAAAAGAAGATAATGAGGGAGGGAATAGATGATGTCACCGTTTCAAAGCTACCTCTCTCTCTCTTCTCTCTCTCTCTCTGTTTTTCTGTCAACCTCCTCCCCTTTCTCTTCCCAATAGAGTAGGTGTGGTGCATCCTCACCTGGCCAGTAGCACACAGGCAGCTGCTCAGGTGACAGAAAAGAAAGAATGCTCTCAGGTAGATAGATAAAGAGAGAGAGAGGGGGAAGGAGAGGACAGTAGTTAGGTACATGAAGGAAGAGGGAGGGTAAGAGGGAAAGAAGGCTGTAAACAAATGAACTGCGGTTGAAATGAGGCTCACCTGGAGGCTGGACTGACATCTATAATAGTCAGACGGGACTCTGTGTTTCTGGGATGGCTACTTCACAACACTGCAACAATGGCAAGAAAAAAATAATGCACAGAAAGGGAGGCGTATGAAAACTGCAACAGCACATGCTGAGAGAGGCTGAGAAAGAAAAGCCCACTGAAAAATACGAGGGACGAGAAGATTGACCAGAGAGCCTCGGAGTGAAAGCAAAGGAAGATTAAAAACATCTGTGAACTTTTCAAAGGACTGTGAGGATATCTCGAGCAGCTTCAGAGATCTTCCCTCCACCTCCTCATCATGGCGTCTCTGGGGATGCAGATGCTGGCGAGCGCCTTGTGCCTCCTGGGTTGGGCAGGGGTCATCATCAGCTGCGTAATGCCCATGTGGCGGGTAACAGCCTTCGTGGGGAGCACCATCGTCACCTCCCAGACCATCTGGGAGGGCATCTGGATGACCTGTGTGGTCCAGAGCACAGGACAGATCCAGTGTAAACCTTACGAGTCTCTCCTTGCTCTCAGCGCAGACCTGCAGGCCGCCAGAGCTCTCACCGTCCTCGCCATCGCCACAGGCAGCGTGGGCCTCATTCTGGCCTTCATTGGAGGGAAGTGTACTCGCTTTTTGGATGAAGAGGGAGAAGGGGTTAAGGGCAAGGTGGCTTTAGCTGCAGGGGCAGTGTTGATTGCCACGGGTCTGCTGTGTTTGATTCCCACATCATGGGCGGCCGGGGCCGTCGTGAGGAAGTTCTACAGTGCCTCCATTGATGCTCAGCGGAGGGAGATTGGAGCCTGTCTCTACATTGGCTGGGGAGCATCCATCCTACTTATTCTGGGAGGGGGTTTGTTCATCAGCTCTTCATGTCCACTCAAAGCCCACAACACAGACAAGAGCCCCTCGGTCCGCTACCTGGTGGTCCGCTCTTCCAACGGGTCCACCCAGGTAGGTCCTTACCGGAGCAGAGTACCAACAGAAAAGTCTCAGCCTGTTGGAGCCGCGTTGCCCAGATCTCAAAGCTACGAGGGGGCATCAACAAAGCCTCAGCCGTATACAAGGCCTCCCTGGGAGGACAAGCCAGGTCAGGGCTCGAGGCAGGAGTCAGAGAGATCGTGGGCACCATCAACAAAGTCTCAGATGAAAAGACTGGAGTCAACAAAATCTGAGGACAGTGACGCGCCGTCTACAAAGTCTCAGCTGAGACGAGCAGAAATGGAAGAGAATTTATCAGTTGAGGATGAAAATGAAGACGCGTCTGCAAATCCAGCAAGAACATACCTGTAATGTGGGCACACACAGATACACACAAATGCAAGTAATTTAGAAGCAGTTCATTCACTTATTTTTTTCTTATTGTTTACTCATTGTTGATAACAAGTAGTTGATAAGTGTGGCCTTGTAGTTAAGTAGTGGCCTTTACTCCACCATGATGTTTTCTAAGAGTTTTTGGGGTGAGATTGGATAGAAGAGCTTGAGAAGGGGAGACTCAGGCTGGAATTGAAGCCCCAGCTGAGGACTTATGTGGGGTACATACGCCTCCACCATGTTGTTTTAATTGAAGGACAGAGGACACAAGGTCTGGACTACATTCACCAATATACATGAGAATAGCAGCGATATCATTGTGCACTATAACGGAATATAAACCAAATGCAAAAACAAGCTAAATCCAGGTGCAAGTGAAGTATGCCATTGTTTTCTTCTTTTTCAAACAATATCAAAATTATTACTTAATAATGACAAATAATAGTTTGTGTTAACTGATATTCTTTTCTTCCTCACAGTTTAAATGCACTATATAAGGATGAATCCGTCCCCATAAATTATTTTACCTCAGACTTTTTCTCTTATTTCTGTTACACTTACTGTATGACATCAGCTGTAAACAGGAGTTTCTGTAAAGACACTGCTTTTCGTCAAAACTGTGAAACGTGTTTTCATGTATCTTAGACAGGTTATATCGATAGATATTCTTATGTTTATGTTTCAATAAATGACTGTAATTTGATCATGGAAGTCATATCCTTTTTTCTTTTATCTAAATGTATTGCAAAAATGTCATACATGAGCTGAAAAGAGCTTTTTTCTTTGAGGTTTACAGCATCCCCCTGGACTTTCAGTTCTCTCCATGGCTATTAAAATCCACAGGACAAACTGGTTTGACAGAGAGTATGGCTAGTGTGCAGTGTGCAGAGGAGGGAGGCACAATGTGTTTGTTGAGGATTAGAACTTAGTTTCAGTCAATCCTGGAACATGCCCTTGTGGTTTTCCATATTCAAATGTACAGTAGCATCATTATCTAGTCAGATGCTTCCCTTTCAATGCACAAAATACATGTTTCACTTTAGAGAAGACTTTGTGTAGATACTTAAACCTGTAAAATTGTATTTACTAGATACAGTAAGTTAAAAAAAATACATAGAAATAGTTTGAGTAACAAGGTTATACCAGAATAAACAGTCTTGATGCCCGATGTGTGGTATTGTTGGCGTGTAGATTTAAGTTGAGTGCTTTTGAACAATATTTGGCTGTGCAGCATGACTTTGATCATAATGCTCATCTCATAGTGTAAAACATTGCCATCTTGTGGTCGTGGTGCCACAAACACATCAGACCCTAGGACTCAGTGAAACCTGAAAAAAAAAGGAATGGTCATTACGTCACTGCATCTTACTTAAGTGCCAAACTGTGGTGACAGCTATTGAAGTCTATGGGAGGTGCATGTAAAAACACACTGTAACCCAACTTACCTTTGTCATATGAC
>OMLP01045673.1:0-10250 GCA_900302685.1 Spondyliosoma cantharus
CATCAAAGTTTCAATCATCATTCTGAGTCTGACTTATCATTAGCCTACCTAATGCTTGCACAAGGGTTTGTTTGTTTGTTTGTCGCCTTTATCATATCGATAAACAATATAACTCAAAAAGAATGACTTGCTGAATTAGATAGAGCAACAGGTGATTCAAATTTGGAGGTGATCTTGACCACTGTCTTGATACAGGAATCTTTAATCAATTGTTGCCATAGTTGTCCGCATGCACTCAGCCCCTTTATTATGGTATGTGTGATGTGAACACCCCTCCTAGGGTGGAGGTCTGCACTCTCTGAGTGCTTTCTAGTTTGTATAAGTTAGTTAGCTTTCTTGAGTGAATGTTTAATTTTAATACCGGTATGAGAGGTTATCACGAGTGTACCTTGTTTTGCTTCCAATTTGTGACAATTTATGGCGTTATAGATCATCTAAGGTAGGCTATCGTTCAATTGCAGTTTGGCAAAGTAGGGGGGCCCCAGAACAAAATCTTGCATAGGGCCCCCACAATGCTAGAAACGGCCCTGTCTCCCATCCCCATACAATGCCACTTCTGGGTCTTTTAAGGACCTGACAAGAACGTCGGTCTCCTCGGCTGTCAACCGCTCCTGGCGTGCACCTGGCAAATGCGCCGTTATAATAGCAATCCACCATGAAACAAGCGCCCCTGCTTTTAAAGGGAATGTGAGATGACGCTCTGATTGGTTTATTGCACGTTACGCCCAAACCACACCGATGACTAATGTAGCTACTTCAGACCAGCCCATTTTAGATTTGTGCCGGGCGCAAGAGTCATTTATCCCGCTGGCATAATAACAACAGCGCCTGAGATCCGCCCACGAAGCTACTTGCGCTTTGCGCTTGATACTTGCTTCAGATCGTTAATCCGATAGAGCCCACTGTGTTTCTGCAGGAAGCCCACTTGCGGTCCTCTGAGCATTCTGAATTTCTTTCTAGCTGAGTGGGCAGTGCTTTCATTCTACCTTCCAAGCCAGGGCAAAGGGGGTGGCCATTCTTGTGTCCAGAGATGTACTGTTCGAACCGACTCACATCACAGCCGACAATAATGGCAGGTTTGTAATTGTGTCTGGGAAACTTTTTGATACAAGTGTTGTCTTTTGTCTTTTTTGTCGTTGGCACCTTTCTCGACTCATTACCCATTCCTTCTATTCCACTAGACCTTATTGAGAAGCGAGAGGCTCCTATAACTCAAGCCGAAATAGCCCAAGCCATTTCCTCAATGCAGTCTGGGGAGACACTGGCAGGTTTTCTGCTGAATTTTTTAAACAGTCCTCAAAGCCTGGCTCTTCACAATTTGCAGCTATACTACTTGTATCACACCAACGTGGCTCACTCCCGCCATCACTGATGGAGGCATTCATAACATTTATTGTGAAGAAAGGGAAGGACCCACTTGACTGTGCCTCCTATCGTCCTATCTCGCTTCTTAACCCTTAGGAGTCGACGATCACGCTGGTGTGATCAAATCACGTGACTGATTTAAGATGACGTAGCAGCAAGACGCAGCCTCAGTGAGTCTTGGTTCTGACATATGTGTTGGTGCAGCCTTCAAACTATATACCAATTTTTAAATTGTGTTGATAGGCCAAGTAAAACCAGATGTTTTTTCACAAAAATTGCTGTCACGTTTGCTGCACGTTTGGTGCAGGAAGAAACGATAAAAACGGGCTTTTCTCACGAAAGTGTCCGCAAGCAGGAAGTGATTGCAAGCAAAAAAACACGTTCCTATTGGTGGAAAAAGGCACCACACCAACCAATCACAAAATTATATGGCAAAACACGTGATTTGGTTGCTGAAGAACAGGGGGAAGTTGTGGGAGGGACGTCGGCGAAAGATTGACAGCGCCGGTGACGGTGATAGAGACAGCGATAGAGATAGGGAGTTTTGAGAGTTGAGAGATTTATGACATATAGTGTGTTTGGAGTGTATAGTTATACATATAACATATAATACATATAACTTTGTACATTTCAAAAACGTATGCACAATTTTAGCAAACAACAATTTGTATTTGCATTCTAAGTAATAAAATTGGTTCGTTAAACATATTAGTGGTTTTCACATTAAAAAAAAAACTTTTTCCTACTCGAATTTTATATTTTTTTGTGATTTTAGGGTTAGGGTTAGTCACTCTCTGCATTGCTTGGTGCCCCACTCAACCATCTGATACCCAAACAAATAGAAAACCCAGTAATACGTTCCGCTCTGAGGGTGTGGACCCAATTTAGGAGAACATTTGGTTATGCTGAATTTTCCATTCTCAGCCCTGTTGCCTCCAATCCCCTATGTACTCCATCACAATGTGATACCTCCTTCCTAGACTGGCATAAAAAAGGCATCACCCACTCTCAGACTTATTCAAGGGTAGCAGTTTTTCCTCTTTTGAGGAACTCTCAAAGTAATTCAACTTGCCCAACACACATTTTTTCGTTATTTACAGGTCAGGGATTTCATGCGTCGCACTTTATCATGCTTTCCCGACAAACCTGGTCCTAATCCAACTGACACATTTCTTTCCTTTAATCCAGCATCGAAGGGCGCGCTCTCAACACTGTACCAGAATGTCACCACGTTGCTGCATTTGACGCTAGACAGGGCCTAGGGCATTCGATAACTGCTGACCGCTGGGACGTGATCCTGAAGCACTTTACATCTGTTAAGTGGAAGCTTAAGTAAACTAATGGGAAGCCCTGAAATGCCTGCCAGGCCTGATTATGTATTTTCGATCAGTTAGTTACAACTAAATCAGCCCTGGAAGATATGGCTGCACCCAGTTGGAGGAGATGAGCATTCTGTTGTATGAGAGAAAGAATCAGAGTTCAATCAGAGTTCAAAATATTTATTTTACAAGACAGCGTTTTGCTTGATTACTGTAGATCTTGTTTTATTATCTTACACCTCAAAACACAATGTTGCCAGTTAAAAAGTGGCTGGTAAAAAAATCGAGTGGGTGGCAGATTGGCGATGGCAGGTGGACAACAGAGCTAATTTCCCACACAAGGCCTAGCTTAGTATAAAACTAGAGGCTGGGGGACATTCAAGGATTACAGTACAATTATAATCATGTTAATGTTTGTCAGGAGTATCCTGTTGAAGAATATGTCTGTGAATGCAGCGTGAAACTGGGGAAACATTGTATTGTAGGCGTATTCAATGTAGGGCTGGGCAATAAAACATTCTCAAACATTTTCCATTATAAAAATGTTCACGATAACGATGACAAATCTATGACATTTATTTTCGATACAGCTTTTTTGAGTCCATTTTCCTCTCACTATAAAACACTACACCAACAGCCAATAGCACAGCAGAGACACAAATGCATGTGGTTGATACATGTTTCTGGCCCCTCCCACTCACAACAACTTAGAATGACGATGACCACCTGTGTGTCTAGCCGACACAAGAAAATGAGCGGTCCGACTAGCCAAACCGAGTGCGAGGAAACTGACAAAGATGAAGAAATTGTACCGAACAAAGGTCATACCACTTTGGTTATTTGGAACTAGTTCGGGTACCTGCAGTCTGACAAAGGACAGACCAGCATTAGGTGCAAAATGTGTCAGTGGCCACCAACCTCTTCCATCATCTCAACAGGTACCGTCCCAAACAGAACTCAGAAAGAGTGTACGCTATAATGCTAGTGTCAGCCTCCCTGCAAGTAGCAAACAGACCAGTCCCACTGCTTCTACTAGTCAAACTTCACTTCGACAACCAACAATCGCCGCTGATTTTTCAGCCATTGCCCCATATGAGAAGAAACCGAAGCGATACAAAGACATAACAAGCGCAATTACGTACAGTTTAAAAACAGGGCTTCAAGAAGCTAATGACGGTCACGGATGCTAAGTACACTCTGCCAAACATCAGTCCCTCACCTGCACGCAGAGTGGAGAGTAAAGGTGGAGCAGCAGCTCAGAGATGATTTGTGGTCTGGTCCCACGTCTGAACCACGTCAGGTCTTACAGAACAGGAGGCTGATGAAGCTGAACTGAACAACTACCTGCAAGCTCAAGAATGTGCAATATTCACAGAATACAGTAACATAATCATCCTCAACATTTAACTTTTTATTATTTTCTTTAATCAATGTTCAGTTCAGTACTACCTCTAAAATATTTGAGACACATTTGAAACAAGAAATTTGTTGTACATATTTATCATTTTATTTATTCAGTGTTTAACATAAAGCCATTTGGTTGGTTGGTTCTGTTGAATGTCTGTCATCTAGTATATGACAATACATTTATTATATATATATATATTATATATATATTTAATAAACCATAATTAACGTTCAGGTTTGTGTCGGGTTCTGTCCTTACTGTATAATTACTGTGTAAAATTGTAAATTCAACATTAGTATTATTCTTAAAATATACTGTATATCATGATAATTATCAACATCGATCAATATAAAAAATCAGTGTAGCCCACCTGTCTCACAGCAGACTGGCGACTTTCTCTTTCACAAAGTCATATAATTCTCTAAATCTCTCTTCAGACTTCTCTCTTCATCTAGTAGTTCCTGTCTTATCGCCCCTCATCCTACCATTCAAATACCTTTCATTCAATCTTTCATCCCCTCTTGTTCTCTCCATCCCCCTCTCCACTGCTCCTTCAGCCAGTGTGAGATATCTGATAAGACCTCTGCCTGATTCATCTAGACTGTATCTAGCAGTCTTTCTCTGGATTAGCGACATACCAACACCTGCATAATTAAACTGTATAATGGCACAAAAATAAAAGGTTGAAAAGTTAAATTTTGCTTGTTTCTCAACCCACTATTTCTTAAAACAAACATGGATAGTGTACTTCTTTCCTCAAAGATCATTCTCAAGGTGCCTGAGCCATGGTTTAATAATTAACTGCTTCAATGGAACAGCCCACAGACAGCAGCAGACGACTATGACTGAACCAGGAAAACTCTCAGTCTGGTTGTGAAGAACCAACTGAATGAGAAGTAGCCCAGTGTGGAGAAGGGTTAGTGTTTAATAAACTACTTTGAAACAAGAAGAACACACACTCAACAAGGACAAGCCTCTGACCTCTACAGTGCATCAACCTTTCATGTTCAATTATGCAGCAGGATAAATAAAAGACTCTTGGGTCTCTGTAAATCAATTCATTCAAGAGTGTGGTCTAAACCTGGTCCAACTGGAAAGTGTCATGACATAACATTTGTTGTGGACTGACTGACTGATTGACCGATTGACTGATTTACTGACTGACTGGAGCAACCATCATCAGTTATAGTGTTGAGCAACTTCAAACAGTTGAGAGTTGAAATTGTGATGTCTTACCCTCTGTGCTGAGTCCAGGACTGGAGGTGAACTGGGCAACATCTACGATTTTGACAGCAAACTGCTGCCCCGTGTCTCTGTTGATACATCTCCTTACCACGCTGAAGGGACCCCTTAGTAAGACAGATAACAAAATAACACTTAGTGGTTGGCAAGAACAGGTACAACAAACCACATGCTGTGTTAAACCTGCAGTAACTTATCTTTTGTTTGTTTCTGAGGCAGCAGAAACAAGCTTCAAGTACATATCTCTATTATCTTATTAGAGTCAGCAAGACAAACCTGTTAGGAAGCAGTTACTTATTTACAC
The DNA here is from genome assembly GCA_900302685.1 of Spondyliosoma cantharus. NCBI lineage: Eukaryota > Metazoa > Chordata > Actinopteri > Spariformes > Sparidae > Spondyliosoma > Spondyliosoma cantharus. Next base: position 5,639 of record OMLP01045673.1, read on the forward strand.
ATCCAGCAGTAACAGTTCAAAACCACCCCTTATACGGAGTGAATGAATGAACGTCAGTCCAATATTCACTTTTTTCAGTTTGGATTTGGTCTCCAACAACTCCTAATATCTGCCTCATTAACTGATAAATGCCCCCACTATGTTCTTCTGCTGCACTAAATGTCATTTTTTACATTTGAAGCTTCTACAGAAGTTGAATGTCTTTCATTGTATTTTATGACACCATCATGTGAATTTGGTGTTTCCATCAGCTCCATTGAGGCAAATAAACTGAGCACAACTAATGGGAAAGTAATATACTATTCCCCCTTACTACAACTCCTCCTCTTACTTCTGGATGCATCAAAGTTATGTTAAAATGCTAACCCAAGAGATAAAAAAAAACAACAACAACACAGTACACAGAGGAATGCGCGTGGGTTATGCTTGTTTCCTGCACAACATGCAGGAAAGCCAGGACTGCACTTTGGTTCGCATCACTGAAGTTGGAGAGCTCGCAAATTGAATAATCCCTCCTGTGAAATGAGTCTCATTCAGTCAATGGTATAATCAGAGGTCTACTTCTCAAGGGCTGCAGGTTAGAATTAATGAGGCATCAGGTCACAGTAACAGTGTGATACACGTAACACCTAAATACAGCTCCTAGCTACAAACAAAACAACACATAACACTGGGGTAATGGAGTTGATCTGACCTATTCGCACTGTGGAACAATATGTGTTGATATGTTTGTAAGTGAATGTGAGTGTTTATGTTGGGAAGAGGAGGTTTAGAATCATGGAGGAGGGAGGGGAGCTGGTGTAGATACAGATAATTCAAGCAGTGGATCTTGTGTAAGAATAGACACATAGGCAGACATGCAGGCAGTTGTGTCTAGTTCCACACTTGCTTATTCCTGGAACCTATCCCAGCATGCACTGGGTGAAAGACAGGGAAACACCCTGAATGGGTCTGCAGGCATATGCTGTAATGTGAAATGGAGAAAAGCCCACTTTAGGTCGATGGTTAGCTGTCATAATGTTATTTGTGGCAATGATGATGTGGTTTATTGATCTGGGTCATTAGGCCATGAGATAATCATAAAGTATGTGTGTAAGGAAGTGTTGTAAGTAATGGGATATGAAAGCACCAACATGCAGTTTTGATGAATGAGATGTATACATTTTGAAATAACATAATGAGAAAATATATTGTATGTAAGCTAGTGCATGATGCCGGGGGTTTTGTACCTGGAAGTTACTGTAAACAAGCATTGTAATTGACTGCCTGTCCTCGGTAATGCCAATACAACAAGAATATAATGTAGTGCCAATAATGTTAATGTTAGTAAATAGAAAGGCACTGTGTGAAATACTGAATGGGTGGTAGAAAAGAAGTGATTACGGTTCAACTGTTCGGCTTTGCATCTGACGCGGTAACATGGGAGGCAGTAAGGAAAAGAAAAGCATGGTGCTAGTTTGGCTGGTTGGTTGTCGGGTTACTGCAGGTGCCTTTGGCTGAGACATGCTCAAACTTTCATAAAGTTAGTGTGCACCAACACCAGCCTGGATGGGTCAGGATTTTTGGAACAGTTTGACCTGCTACAGAAAACTTTTGAAATGTTTAACTCATTCTTATAAAAGAATGGCTGTTGCCTCCACTGAGGAGGTCTTGTTTCCTTGTTTCTTGTTTTTTTGTGTGGAAACAAGACCTCCTCAGAGACAAGACCTCCTTGTTTGTTGACAAAATTTGGATGGAGGATGGGGGATGGAGGATGGGTCTCAGCCCAGAATACACTCAACTGACTTTTGGTGCGGATCCAGATAAACTTTTTCGAATAAAAATACTGACCTTAAAACACAACACAATTTCATACTGTTTCACTCTGTTCATATTTGGCGGACCCTGCCACGTTTCTAGCTTGGGACCTTATTTTCTATGAGGACAGCTTGTTTTTTTTGTGATCAATTATTTTTTTATTTTCAAAAGAGAAGGGCATGTCACAATTCAAAGAGACTAATACAAAAAGTAGTATACACTTCCCTCTACCCACCCCTCCAGAACACCCCCCCTCCCTCAGTGTCCCAACAAGATCTTCTACGTTACATACAGTACAAATAGTGATACATCACATAGTACATCGGTCATATCAGTGTCCTATAGGTCAAAGTAAGTGCACAGAAATAAGCAAAAACTTACAAAAAATACAAATAAAGACATATTTCTCAACTCAGTAAATCTTTAACGACTGCCACCGCAGAGGTCCAGGTTTAGATTGTTTTCTGACTAGCTCCATACATTTTTGCTACAGACAACTCCATGTAGAGTATGCTCAAAGAGGATTGTAGCCACTGGGTGTGTGTGAGTGCGTGGGGGGGCTTCCAGCGCAAGGCCAGCATTCTCTTAGCTGCAGTCAACTCTAAGTCAAGTCTAAATTGTTCCAGACAGTCAAACAACATATTTCGTCACTGGGTAGATCAAGGTCACCTGTCCATACTTGATGAACAGCCAGAGGTCCACAAGAGGATGCTAGTAAAAAAGAGTAAAGAGCAGAAACCAGGCCTCTCGACCTCACTCCTACATCTAACAATGTGTGTGAAGACTAGGGCTGGGCGATATGGCTGAAAAATGTAACTGTTTCACATCAGTCGATATCGATAATTATTGGTTTTTTTTTTTAACCTATTTGAAATAAAACATTTTGAAAAATAACCCTTTAAATGGGGACTACTGGTGAGATTTTTGGAAAAAAAAAATCATTTTCAGGATTTCAGAATCAGAATCTAAGACAAAATAGTGTAGAAGTTGACATTGCTGCTTGACAATAATGTTAACCTCTTGAGCATTAGAGAACTTTTTTACCATTATTTTCTTTATTATCATATATTTTTTATGGAAACAGAATCTGTTTCAGAAGTCAGTAGGCCACATGACATGGAAGCTATTGAGAAAAAAAATCATAATTTCTGCATATTAATATTCATATAAAATAGAGGAAGCACTAAAGTACAATACAAAGAGCTGTGTCTCATTCGTCCAGTTTACTAATACAATCTGCTGCTGGTTTGGAGTCACTGGGTCACATGACATGGAAGATATTGAAAAAACTGCAATTACTAATTATTAATATAAGACTGGGAGAACCTTGGTAAAGTCGCGGCTGGGACCCGAGTGAATATCCGCCAAATATCCAACCTAAAACTAAATTCACCCCGGTTCGATGAGTCGCCTGTTGCAGCCTTTGAATAGGATCACGAGGATTTCAGTCACTCAACCTAAATGGTGACTTGTAGAAATTATACAAATTGCAGTATGACAATAATAATCGATTTCAAGATAACTTAGGGTGTAGTGCTTTCACTGTGTGCAACTTAAATTTGCCATTCGCAGCGCTGAAAATCCAGCAGAATGCATATAGGGGAAACACTGTCCGAAATACTGCCAAACTGGTGACGAGACCTTTCCTCTTATATCCACAATGTCCTCTCGCGCTGTCACACTCATTTTCTCCTTTCACTCCACGCTGTTCTTTTTGTTAAAGCAGTTATGAGGCACGATGGAGAAACATGAAAGTGCATGTCACTCAACAGGTTGTTGCTAGGTTACCAAAGAGCGAGTGAGTTTGTTCATGCCACCAACCTTGCTTAGCTGGGCTGGGAGAGGTCAAGAGGCTAAAGCCCTTCCTCTCCCTTCATCCTCCAGAATGCCTTGCGGTTCTGGATCGGGGTTTTTTTCAGTGAAATTATCGAACGTTCTATTGAACGTATTTTCTAGTGATATTGATCACGTGTCTATCGCGATAGATATCATTATTGTTTTATCGCCCAGCCCTAGTGAGGACAGCTTGTTAATCCAGTTATGGAATAACTGGTGTCATTAATATTGTAAATTATAAAATTCTGAGTTTGAATTTCTTCTCCAAAACTAGTGCCCCTTTAACATTACAAGGCTGTTTTTCTTTTGACATTTTTGTTAATTTCAATAACAGATGGATCTTGATGTGAAATCAGGCATATTTAGATAGCTGGTATCTATTAATGAGTACAATTAGATGTAGATCTGGTTCTCTTGAGTTATGGTTCAGCAGTTATGGGTGGTTGTATGCCATGGTGGACAACAAATGTAAAAAAACAGTCATAGTTTAATTTGGCCTGTGAACTGGAATGAATAACAAAGATGATGTCACAATGATTCTGTTGTGCTTTTCCCTCCCTGTGTTTCTGTGGCTCTCGACTCTTTCATACTCTCGTCTCTGTCCTGTAGGTGAACTTAGAAACACAGCAGCCACCTGGGCTTACCAGCGGAGCAGCTTTAGCTTAGAGAGAAACAGTAACCCTCTAACAAACATACACAAAACAGACGCACAACCTGCAGCCTTTTGTGAATCACCCATCTCACAGCAAATATCATTCAGCACAATTGCAGTGGTAACGTGAAAGCCCCCATTTCACAGCTAAACAAAATACCAACCCTGGCTGCAGCAGACACAGCAATGCTGACTGACTGGGGACTGAACACAAGAGGAACCGCTCAAGAGTGTGTGTGTGTGTGTGTGTGTGTGTGTGTGTGCGTGTGCGCGCGCGTGCTCGTTCAGCTGAGAGTGGATCGCAGATGATGAGATATCTGAGATGTT
>OMLP01045674.1:0-11232 GCA_900302685.1 Spondyliosoma cantharus
TATATATATATTACAATGGTAACTCAAGATAAGAAACAGTGTAATTCTACACATAAATCATAGAAAAAGTTTGGGTAAGTAGCATAGCATTTTTTTTTTGTCTCTGATGAATAGTAAGTTGACGTACAGGAGAAGGAGGCCAGCTCCTGTCAGAGAATCTATATAAACCAGTGCAAACACAAACACAGCTTGCAAACATACAGACACTTGAGTGATGGAGATCTCAGCTCTCTTTATTGGCCTGATCCTGTCTCTGAGTTTGTGTGAGCTGAACTTAGCTCTGAAAAAAAACACTGGGCTTACAGAGGAAAGGAGTGGTACTTGGGGAAGGAGTGAGGTCTCATCTGTGAAATGTAAGCTCCAGGGTTCCACTCGTCTACCTGTATTCTCAATGGATGGTGACTATGTTATTGGTGGTGTTTTCTCCATACGCTTCTACAAACAAACAGAGATGCATAACTACACCACCATGCCTGAGCCACAAAAATGCACAGGGAGGTCAGTAGGAGGGAGAAGTGGTGGATAAGAGGATGTTACATTGTGTGGAGACAGAAATGCTTTTACTTTGTTTGATGTGCTAACAATCATTTTCCAAAGTTGTTGTGTAGTAAAACTTAAGAATAATACTATATTTTTTTATAAAAAAAGACAAGCACAAATACAGACTTCTGATTTAACTGCCAATTTTTTTCAAATATGCATTATGGAATTTGGTCTTATCTTGTTTTTGAATTTTGCTGGTCACACAATTATGTGATATAAATTTGGTCCGCAAGTGATGTGCAGCTCTCAGTTAGAAAATTGCAAAGGCGTGTTTTCTGTTAAAACTGTGGCTTTTGCTCATCATACGAAGATTTGAACAGTGACATGATTGTCTGTGTGCAGAATTAACTCTTGTGAACTGCGCTTTTCACGTGCAATGGTCTTCGCCATTGAGGAGATTAACAACAGCACAGAGCTGCTGCCAGGAATCAGACTCGGTTATCAGATTTACGACTCGTGCAGCTCAGTGCCCTTGACTGTTCAAGCGGCTGTCCAGCTTTTAAACGGCCTGGACCAGGTGTTTTACACCAGGGGCAACTGCTCGCAATCTGGTATGGTGACAGCTATTGTTGGTGAGTCTGGGTCCACGTCATCAATCAGCATGTCGCGCATCGTCGGGTCCTTCAACATTCCTCAAGTAAATATTGTACATTTCTGAAAAAACTATGTCTTTAATGTAGGCCTGTGGTGATTTTTGGTCAGCCCTTTTGAATAACTACAATCCTGAATTATTTTAGGTGAGTCACCTTGCCACTTGTGCATGCCTGTCTGATAAGCAGCAGTACCCAAATTTCTTTAGAACAATACCCAGTGACCAGTTCCAGGCTGATGCACTGGCAAAGCTGTTGAAAAACTTTGGCTGGACTTGGATAGGTGCTGTCCGGTCAGATTCAGTCTATGGCAATAATGGCATGGCATCTTTCCTGCTGGCAGCACAGAAGGAGGGGATCTGTGTGGAATACTCTGAATCTTTTCACCGGACCCACCCACATAGCAGAATACAGAGAGTAGCTGACGTTATCCGCAGGTTTCTACATTATTTATTTCTTATGTTCCCTGTGCTGACACTGATCTTATTATTACTGATTGTCATTTTAGTTGCAAATTGGAATACTTTCATATACTAATATATTTCATGACATTTATTTCTTTCTAATTTATAATCATGAATACAGAATTTGTTTACTGAACATTTACCAAACTACAAACTGCTGTATTTCTCACATTGTTTTGTGTTAAGTATCTTGATGCCTTTATTGGTCAAATATAATGCACCATGATGTTTCCCCAGGTCAACTGCTGTGGTTATTGTGGCATTTGCAGCCGCATCAGAAATGAGGCTTCTGCTGCAGGAGCTGTTGCTCCAGCCTTCTCCACCTCGTCAGTGGATAGGCAGTGAGTCCTGGATAACTAACCCAAAACTGCTAAAGTTCAGCTTCTGTGCTGGAGCTGTTGGATTTGGCATTGAGCAAGCTGTCATCCCGGGTCTGAAAGAATTCTTGCTGGATCTCTCTCCCTCTAAAGTGGCTTCCTCTCCAGTGCTTACTGAGTTCTGGGAGAAGGCGTTCAACTGCAGACTGGGAAAAAGTGAGAAAGTTGATCAGATTTTTAAAATAAATTATGACATTCATAGTGGAGTCCTTGTGGTTGTGTTGGTATGTTGTCAGTCCAAGTGGAGCTTTCTGAAAGTCAAGACTACCGAGAAGGAAATCTATTGATACTGAACAAAGACACGAGGTGGATATATTCCTGTAAATAATCTCACTTAATGATTTCAAGTCAACTTTTGGCTCCAGTGGTTTCACAATATCAACACTATAGCCCTGAACACATGCACACAGTTTCCAGGCCACCAGCAAACATGACAATCAAACAAACATTTGGCAATCAAAGTGACAGTGTTTTCAGAAAATGTACGTATGTTAAACATGTTATAACAGGTGACGTTAGAAAGTAATTCATGGAAAAGTTGTAGACATTTCTCTCTCTGATCATCCAGAAATAGATCAAGGTGTTTCTACGGAACTGTCTGTAAAATAGGCATGTTTTATAAATGAATGACAACAACAAAGATAATTGAGTTCCAAGACATTTATATCAATTTAAATACAACAAAAATATCAAAAAATGATATTAGAAAGAATTACCATGTAATGTCAAGAACATGGAGTTATTCTGTCTCTGTTCTTTTTAGGTGCAGCCATATATGAGAGAGTGTGTGATGGAACTGAAAACATTCAGACACTCAACAGCCCGTATGCTGACACATCTCAGCTCCGAATCACTAACATGGTTTACAAGGCCGTTTATGCAATAGCTCATGCCATTCATAATGAAGTGTGTCAGGACACAAATTTGACAGCTCAGTGTGACAAGTTCACAAGGATAGAGTCCAAACAGGTCAGTCAAAATGACTGTCCAAATACCCTAATGCTCACTTTGTCACTATAATATAATAAAATGTAATATTTATTTTATTTGATATTTTCCCATTTCTGTCCCTCATTTTCTTACTTTACTTCAACCTCACAGGTCTTTACTCAGCTGAAGAAAGTTAATTTTTCCAAAAATGGCTATGATGTGTCATTTGATGCCAACGGGGATCCTGTGGCCAGATACGAGCTGGTTAACTGGCAAAAAAGTGAGAGTGGCAGCATTGAGATGGTGGCAGTAGGGCACTATGATGCATCACTGCCTGTGGGGCAGGAGTTCCTTATCAACAGAAACCTCACATTTCTGGGGGGTGACAAACAGGTAGGACCCCAGTGGCAACAATTCAAATTTGGTGTACAAAACAAGAGATGTGATTTTGGTCCCTGTTCCTTTGTTCTTTACTTCCTGTGAAGATATCCATCACTGTATCATAGATGTGGGACAAAATCCACAGTTCTCATTCTGTGCATACATAGTATCCTACATTCAATTAGACGTTTCAAGACATCAATAGTCTGAGGCAGACACATCAAGTAGGTATCTTCCGAAGTTCAATACATTTTAGTTCACCCAATCCCTATATGTTTCCAAGAAATGGTTCCCTTGCTGAGCTGTGGAAAACAAATTATAACAAAACTAGAATTGCCAGCTTGCAGTTGTATGCCTCTGGGCACCAGTAAAGGCTGCAGTTTTCATCCATTTCTCTTCAGACTTTTTCAATGTAGTCAAGAAGTGAAGACATTGACAGCTTTGATAAAAGATAATAACCGTAGTTCTTCTAGAACACTAAGTCTCAGTTATTTTTGATTCCAGTGAAAAATTTCTAGTGAGAAACATGCTGTCTTCATAGAGACTTTTTTTTACAGAGAAGTCCAGGGGACTGATAGACAGCTTTGTCACATGGTACAATGACAGTCACCTGAAGGGTCACACTTTATTTTAGATCACACTAATAAAATGTAATAATATAAATTAGACAAAAAAATAGAAATAGTATGCATACAACCGTTATACCCTAAGTAGGTTAATAACATGTAATGAGCTGAAGTTTATAACAAATAAGTGAAGAAATAGCAAAACGAAATTACAGGTATAGTTCATGGTATAATCGTAAACCATACAACTAAACCATACACCGCATATATTGCCTTATTAGGTCTAAAATATAATATAAAGACCATTAACCTGAATTAACCTATACTTATAAACCAAGAGATATAACTAAACCATTATGCACTGTTTTACAAGATCATGCAATTATAAAATAAATGTCATTCCATATCAGGTCCAAAATATATTAATCAGACACTATTTTAGCCATAGCCCTTTAGACACCACACACTTTATGCAATGGTCATATGATGTCTTAATTAGACATCTCGGACTGTAATTTGACAAATATAGTGGCATATTAATAATTGTCAGACAAAACACAACTCTTGGAGAATTTTTTGGGCTTTATTTAACATAGTTTCAATTCATTCCAAGCTAATTTGTTGGTAGTGACAACCTTGTTAGCACCTTGTAAGAGCTTTTTAGAGGTTAATTTGTGCCACATTACTGTACTCACTATATGTAATCACAATCTCCCCTTCTGTTCCTAAAATGCCAGAAAAGTGTTTTTGCAGAACATTCTGATGTTATAGTTAGGCCTGTCACGATAACAGATTTTGCTGGACGATAAATTGTCCCAGAAATTATTGATAAATGATAATATTGTCATTTTGGGACCATTTTTCTAATGGGACTAATATAATGATAATGGCATAATAATGCAAGTACACCCTTTCAAAGATCAATAAACTTGTATTTCTAAAGAATATTTAACATTGCAATTGGAATGTGAAGAAGACATTTTAAATATCCCAAGTAAATAAACAAAACAACCAGAAACAATAAATAAAAAGGAATCTCAGGCTACGATCCGAATTTGCAGTACCTCTGTTATAGGTATGTGTTATAAACACAACAACAGGAAGTGTTCCTGACCGAAGGATTAGTAGAAGAGCTTGCATTTGTCTCTTTATTGAGATTTGTGTGCTGCCGTCAACACAGGGTGTTTTATTTTGAAAAGTAGCCGGATGTTATATTGTTGTTTCGGTCACTTCCTGTCTGCTCAGTGCTAAATTGAGCTGAATTGTTGCGTAGAAGTCCTACGTATCTGCTCTGGAGGGCTTGGAACTGCCGGAGCAGATACGCAGCGCAGCGGACCTGGTGATGGACCTGGAGTGGTGGAGCCGTCATGCAGCGGACTCGCGGGAGTTCGTTTTGCCATTGTTCGCTAAAAGTGAAACCTTCTCCTTCCGCGCTCAGAACAACTTTAGCTTTAACTTTTACCTCTGGCTTGCTTCTCCTCACGGGGCTCTCATGCTGCACTCTGTGTTATGTCAGGGGCAGAGCCCCGCCTCCCCACACAGAGACAGAGTGACTGACAAGAGGGTTCACGTGAGAGACACGAGGAAAACAAACAAGCATGCAAATGGAAATTATCGAGGCCGGCAAAATTATCGAGCTCATTTTTATTTATTGTACAAATAATTGATTTATTGATTATCGTGACAGGCCTAGTTATAGTGAAGTTGACCTTTAACCTTTCAGATTTGAAATGTCTTTGCTTCATCATTTAATGATTTAAGAATATAACAGGAATGGGTACAACGATTTCAAAACACACACTGGCACATTAGTATATTGTTTTAAGACTTGTGTCTTAAAATATGGACCTAACTATTAATCCTAAAATCTAGTTTGTTTATATCTTATGTACCAGGTGCCCATGTCAGTGTGCAGTGACAGCTGTCCTCCAGGAACTCGTAAAGTGCTGCAGAAAGGAAAACCCATCTGCTGTTATGATTGCACACCATGTCCTGAGGGAGAGATGAGCAATACTACAGGTATATTTTTTTTCTGATGTATATCTCCAACACCAACTGTATTACTACTAAAAGCCCTTTTTGATTATTTTTTTCAGATTCCCTCAATTGTTTCCCTTGCACCAAGGAGTTCTGGCCTAATGCAGAGAGAGACTCTTGTTTCCCCAAGCCTGTAGAGTTTCTTTCCTTTGACGAGGTCCTAGGAATCATCCTGACTGCATTCTCAGTTGCTGGTGCCTGTCTTGCCATTATAACAGCAGCTATCTTCTATCGGCACAGGACATCCCCGATTGTCAGGGCCAACAACTCTGAGCTGAGCTTCCTGCTGCTCTTCTCCCTGACTCTATGTTTCTTATGTCCATTAACTTTCATTGGAGCACCCTCTGATTGGTCCTGCAGGCTGCGCCACACAGCATTTGGGATCACCTTTGTCCTCTGTATCTCTTGTGTTCTTGGAAAAACTATAGTCGTGTTAATGGCCTTCAGAGCTACACTCCCAGGTAGTAATGTTATGAAATGGTTTGGTCCTACTCAGCAAAGAATGACTGTAGTATTGTTCACATTCATTCAAGTTTTAATATGTGCTATTTGGTTGGGTCTAAGTCCTCCTTTTCCAATGGAAAATCTATCCATATACAAGGAGAGAATCATCCTGGAGTGTGCATTAGGCTCAGCTTTTGGGTTTTGGGCTGTGCTTGGGTACATAGGCCTGCTGGCCATCTTTTGCTTAGTGTTAGCTGTCCTAGCTCGGAAACTACCTGATAATTTTAATGAAGCCAAGATAATCACCTTCAGCATGCTGATATTCTGTGCAGTCTGGATCACCTTTATTCCAGCGTATGTCAGCTCTCCTGGGAAATTTACTGTGGCTGTGGAGATTTTTGCCATTCTTGCTTCCAGTTTTGGACTTATACTGTGTATATTTGCTCCAAAGTGTTACATCATATTGTTGAAGCCAGAGAAGAACACCAAGAAACATTTAATGAACAAAAATCAATCCTAACATGGTTGGGTTAAGATCTGGACTGTGGTGGCCAATCCATGTGTAACAATCATTTGCTCCCTTAAATACCCTTTCACAATTTGAGCAATGGATGATCACGGCATTGTCATCTTAGAGTATGCCTATGCCATCAGGGTAGAAAAACAATCTATTGATGGAAAGAACTGGTCATTAATTACATTCAGGTAGTCAGCTGACCTCAGTTTTGGGCACATAACATTGCTGAACCTAGAATAGACCAGACCAACTGAAGGAACCCCAGATCAGAACACTGCCCTCACAGGCTCGTACGTTATGCACTAGGCATGATTGGTGCATTACTTCAACTGCCTCACTTCTTATGCTGATGCGAACATTACCCCGAGATTCCACCAGATACACGCCTGCTGAGTTCCGGCTCCAGTCCGGTTTTGCTCTGCCATCCGCCATCCAGCAACCACAACCGGTTGTGTTTTGAGTCCACCACGCCGTAGTACTGTCGGACAACTGGCATTGCGAAACCGAGGAGTTCCCGCGATTATCACATAATCACTCGCAACCATAGTTATAGGTATGTGTTTTAAACACAACAACACAAAGTGATCCCGACCGAAGGATTAATAGAAGAGCTTGTATTTGTCTCTTTTTAGAGATTTTTGTGTTGGCGTCAACACGGAGTGTTTTATTTTGAAAAGTAACCGGCTGTCATGTTGTTGTTTCGGTGCATGACTTCCTGTCTGCTCTGTGCTAAATTCGGCTGAATTGCTGCATTGTGGCTCCGGCATCTGCCAGAGATAGAAGTTCTGCGTATCTGTTCCGGAGGGATCGCCGGAGCTGGGACGGAGCAGATACGCAGCGCAGCGGATCTGATGGAAGTTAACAGACTACAGTGAAATCTATCAGCTCTGCTGCCCTGGCAGAGCCGTAACACAACGGACACATATCTGGTGGAATCGAGGGGTTAGTCTTCCCAGGTGAAAGCAGTCTGGGTAATTGAGGATAGCCTACAAGTGGGGGTAGGGCACTAGGCTGTATCTCTCTTCATTCCACCATCAGATCAGAGCAGCAACAGCAGTCATTCTGGAGGCTGACTGAAGTGTTATGTCTTGTTCTAAAATGATCTGATGGGTTTGGTAGTCTAGTTTTCATGGCTTTGTTTCAGTCAGGTTAAGTTGTTACTTTGTGTTAGGGTAGAGGGTTAGTCCCAGCTCCGACAGCCTTGGTGGATTGGTCTGGGAGGCTGCCCTTCTTTTGTTTATTTTGGCCGGCTTGATTGTTTGGGGGTTTGTCTCTTTGTTTGGTTGCTTTTTATTAAATAAATTAATTAACTTGAACTGCAAATTGACTTGGTTGTTTGTGTTAGACCTCTGTTGGTGTACTTCCTGTAGGGAGTCATAAATTGGGGGCTTGTCCTAACTATATTAAGATGTATCCTCTAGATGTTGCCTTACTGGCAGTATGCCACTCCCAGACGAGCCCCCAATTTATGTTACAACCAACAAAGTACACCAAAAGAGGCTAACTAGACTACATAACCCATCAAATAAATGTAAAACAAGACAACAACACCCCAGCCTCCAGGCTGGCTGACTGGCTGACTGCTGCAGCTCTGGTCAGATGGTGGTCTGAAGCGAAAGGGCCTAGTTCCCTACCCCCTCTTATAGGCTATCCTCAATCACCAAGACCGCTTTCACCTGGGAAGACACCAAAAGGCCAAGCATCGGTCACAGATGTTCATCCTGGCCGCATGTAATCTCATAGGTTTCACATGGACATTTCAATGTGTTTAACATGAGTCTTTTATAATTAACCCAGTAGGTTTTACATGTAATCTTATTGGTTTCTCATGGGAATTTAATGGACACACTGCAGATCACTGAGGGTTCAGGCAGACCAGTGGGAGAACATTAAATGGAAAACCAGAAAACCTTTTATCCATTGAAATATGATGCAGTTTCACCTAAATCATTGCATAAAGTTCAAATTAAAGATGCAGGATTATGATTGGTTTCTTACGGTGGCCGAGAAGGGCAAACGCGCAGCAACGGCCAAACGCTGCAAATACATAAACGATGCACAACAAAAGACACACATGCAAACGCGCAGCAACGGCCAAACACACATGCAACAACAAAATGCTGCAACGGAAAAATGCTGCAAACAAAGACGAGATGCAAAACCAAAACGACACAAATCCCAAAACACATGCAATAGAGAAATGCTGCATATTGAGTCATATTTGACACGTTGACAGGCTTTTATTTTGAAACATCAAAATGTCTTGATACTTTCTGGGTCACACTATTGGGTCATGTACTATAAACCTGAAGTGGAATTAGCCTTTGATAACAGGGCATTTCCTTTTAAATTGAATCCCAAATCATGTGTAATTAGTCTCATATTTGAATCTTAGGTGGGCTTTTAATTTGAAACTATACACCGGAATGACTGGAAACTTCCTGAGTGGCAATGTGAGGCGGTGTACGTCTAATATTACCCTGAAGTGAAATTAGTGTGTGGAAACAGGACCTTGTTAGAAATTCCAATAAAAAAACTTTTGGCTTAAGCACACATTTGTCAATTATTTCAGCTTTTATTTTGAAAGTACATATCACAAAGTCCGTACATTTCCTTTGACAGTATTTGCTTACCTTGACTGTCTTTCGCTATGTACCCGACAAATGCTTTTATTTTGAAACCAGTTCTGAGACGCTATTACCATAAAGCTTCTATAATCACGTACAGCAAAAAACTGTGTCGGCTGGCTTGACTGTCGTTCACGATGTGTCGGCTGGTTTGACCGCAGTCGCTAGCGGGCGGGCGGTTTTCCGTTGTGCGGACACTTCCGTTGTGTGGACTCAATATGCAGCATTTCTCTATTGCATGTGTTTAAGGATTTGTGTCATTGTCGTTTTGCACCATTTCTTTGTTTTCAATATTTCCGTTGCAGCATTTTGTTGTTGCATGTGTGTTTGGCCGTTGCTGCGTGTTTGCGTGTGTGTCTTTTGTTGTGCATCGTTTATGTATTTGCAGCGTTTGGCCGTTGCTGCGCGTTTGCCCTTCTCGGCCACCGTAGTTTCTCATACAATATACAATACACTCTGTTTGGGTTTAAGTTTAATATTATATAGGTTTCACATTTAATCCCATGGGTTTCACATGTAATCCAGTAGGGTTCACATATGATCTCATAGGTTTCACATGGGCATTTGTATGGATTTTAAAGTGGTATTTACATTGGTTTCACTTGGAGTCACCAAGGTCTCCCATGGACAGTTTTATGGGGTTTTGCATCTATCACCATAGGTTCCACGTGGTAATTTACATGGGCTTCACATATTATCCCATTTCCAGTGTGCAAAATTCATGTTTCACTTGCAACTTGCAAACTTTTTTTTTTTTTAACATTATATTTTTTTCAGATTGTATTATTATTATCTAAATACCCTTTTCATATGACACCATCATTTAAAATGAACATGTTTTGACATGTGCTACATTAATTCTAAAATCAAAACAGAAAAAGTATAATCAGTGTTTCCCCTAGATTTTTCTGTAGCAGTGGTGCTCTGAGTCGGTAACCTAGCAACACTAGGGGGGTCCGGGGGCATGTTCCTCCGTAAGAACATTTTGAAAAAATAACCCTTTAAATGGTGACTACTGGTGAGATTTTTGAAAAAAAAAATTGACAGATTGAGACTTACAAAATGAGTCTCATTCTCACAAATGACATAACAATCAACAGATTCAAGGCATCTGCTGAGACCAGATCATTGTACAAATGTGCCTTGAACTGGGCAGAAACAATGTTCATAATTTAATTTTCAGCTTAATCTTCTTTGATATTTATCATAAGCCTTAAAAAAAGTGGCACAATGTGGAAAAGTGTTTGTTGAATCTAATTTATTTTAAATATAGCTGCTTATTGTCACAAACCGGGTCAGTTAGTGGCAAAAATGGAGTCCACACATGAAATCAAAATCCAAATTAATTTATTAGTAAATCATTTAAAGTAAAGTAAGTCAAAAGTAACGGATAAACCGTACTTAGGTCAAAATAAAGTGAAAGTATGTAGGTAATGTAATGTGAAGAGTCAGTGGTGAATGCAGTGTGTGGATGGGTGAATGGTGTTGTATGAAGTGTTTGATGCGTGAGGGAATAGAACACAGGTTCCCATGGCTGGTGGAAACCTGAAGTCTGGTCTCAGTCAGGCAGCAGCAAGAGAATGAATACAAGGCTAGCTGGCACTTAAACCCTCTGTTCCCCAAACACCCACAGGTGACATGATTTGGCCTGACGACCTGTCGCAATCTCCACCCAGGGCCACAGCCAGTGAGCAGGCAGAGGGGCGGGTCGTCACACCCCCCTCCTAAAGAATGGGGTCCCACCCCATTATCCCTC
>OMLP01045679.1:0-11926 GCA_900302685.1 Spondyliosoma cantharus
TTTGTCCGTCTGGGCAGTGTCCTGTCTGATGTGGTGGTCAGTAATACAGGAGCTCCACAGGGAACTGTGCTTTCTCCCTTCCTCTTCACCTTATACACCACTGACTTTCAGCACAACTCTGAGTCATGTCACCTGCAGAAGTTTTCTGACGACTCAGCTGTTGTTGGGCGTATAAGAGAGGGAGAGGAGGGTGAGTACAGGACACTGGTAGACGGCTTTATAGAGTGGTCCGAACAGAATCATCTGAGGCTGAATGTCGACAAGACCAGAGAGATGGTGATCGACTTCAGGAGGAAGAAGATGCCTTCACAGCCACTTCGGATCAGGGGGGAGGTGGTGGAAGAGGTTGAGGACTACAGATACCTGGGAGTGGTGATCGACAACAGACTGGACTGGAAATCTAATACAGAGGCTGTGTACAAGAAGGGGATGAGCAGACTCTATTTCCTGAGGAAGCTGAGATCCTTCAGTGTGTGCAGCAAGATGTTGGCGATCTTTTACCAGTCTGTTGTTGCCAGCGTTGCCAGCTGCTTTGTGTTGGGGCAGCAGCATCAGAGCCAGCGACACTAACAGACTTGATAAAATCATCAAGAAGGCTGGCTCTGTACTTGGTCTCTGGAGGCTGGAGACTTTTGAGACTGATCAATAAAGTCTATCTATCTATCTATCTATCTATCTATCTATCTATCTATCTATCTATCTATCTATCTATCTATCTATCTATCATACGAAGGGTTACCAGTTTGATACACTCTTCTGAAATAACAAATTTGCTCAGTTTGCCTTTAGTTATTAATGATTAATGATGCTCATCTATGTGAAGACACTGATCACGTTAATGATTTCTCACAATAATTATCAACAATGACTTAACAAGGTGGGAAACAGATAATATCAATATTCAATTTTCATTTTTAGAACAGGCCTGAGGGCAGCTCATGTGGTCCTTGGGGGCTACCTGGTGCCCGCGGGCACCGTGTTGGTGACCCCTGATATAGTGTTATGAAGTTTGATCTACATTAAGCCATTGTATTGTATAATTTGTCCATATACTTTGAATGGAAATCTTTCTGCACAGTAACTCGACATAATTTATATTAAAATTCCCTTCTATGACAGTAGAAGTATAGTATAGTAAGTGCTGTATAATACTGTAACAAAGACATTTATCAACGTTGGGGTTTATGTTCAAACAACTTTATTTCCACGCATAAAAGGCAGTGTTAAAAATATATATACAATCATATTCTTAAATCGAACATTTCTTTTGAGCTTTTATTGGAATGTTTGTCAAATTTCTTTACAAATATGACCATGACAGCTTTTTTCTCTACTGGGCAGCATTGTACAGGGTGGGATCCCTGTGCAGAATGAATTGAGAGAGAACACATAGGCCTTTTAACAGAACTTTCTCATACTTGGCTCTTTTCTTACCACAGTTTTGTTCCCCCTGCGTCAGTGTACCCTGCTGTATCCACACCGGCGCATACATCTGTGTTCCCAGTGCAATGTGCTTGGAGAGAACACCAAATAAATGTGCTACTATGTCAACCTTCGAGCACAAGGCTTGTTCAGCATTCCAAATTCAAAGGGTTGCCAGTTGTACGTACAGCACGGTGCATGTGCAATGGAAAAACTATTAAATTATATCTCCATAAAGTGGCAGTGAATTGTATTGTTGTATTTGAAAAAACAAAGCATATTGTAACGATAATAAAAATAGGGAAACAGTCTATTTTAAGGATCAAAACAACAATAACACAGAATATTACAAAGCATTTGGACGCTGTAATAATAACAACATCACACATCTTTGAAATTGTCTCTTTCTCATGCTGACTGAAGTGAAGAGATGGGCAAAAAATGTATTCCCAGCAATTTATACACTATTTTGCAAAGTGTGGTTCTGTCTGTAAAAAGCTATATTTGGCACAGAAACATTTTGTAATGGAATTCTAGACATGGAGCACGATGTAATCTTTTCTGTTTGTTTTCATCAGATGTATTATAATAAAATGAATGTCATAATGCAAAGTAAGGATTGTAGGAAATGAAATAGTTAGATTTATTTCCCCCCCATCAATTGTAACAAAGCTAGAGGGTCTATTTGTGACACAGACCATCGTGTTTTTTACATGTGCTACAAAATACCCTCCCCGACGCTGTGTTTTTAATGGAGTGAGTGAAGAGAATCAGCAGGGGTGAAATGATTGCAGCACCCCACAGCTCGATTATCTCTGCACCAGTAATTCTCCTGTACTCAAAACTCTGCTCGCATTTTCAATGTAGGACAGTTTAGTAACCCATAATGTTTCAGCCCACAATTTAGTCCCGGAAGTAAATCGGTTCAAATCGGGTGAGGCTCAAAATAAGGGGTAGAGTCCTTAAACGCATCTTTAGCTGTCGTGTAGGCAGCATGTTGCACTAGAGAGAAATTTACTTGCCTGCAGATTTCCACAGTTTTGTCTCTTACTCGGCTGCATGAGCTGATATCAGCCATGAAAAGCCCTTTCAAACGTAGTCAATTCACCGTTCAGTGAGGTCTTTCAATTGCCACAAATGTCAGCCTAAATTATTGTGATTTCGTCAGACTAAAGATTTATTTAGGAATACATAAAGCAACCGTCAATTATTTACAGCAATAATGTGGGCATAAAGGGTTTCCTCAGTTTGGTGTCCAAATAAACATTTGGAAAAAATGGCTTCTGTTTTTAACATTACTGCCCTACAAAGGCAAATCGAATGAACTACAAAAAACGGAAGTCGGCAAAAAGGTTTAAAGTTCACAGGTTGCATGGCAATAATTGATGGAAAGGTTGTAATGCCATCATTTCCTGCCTTTTTAGGCTCTGTTTTACTCACCCACAAACATTATCATAGATCCTGAGACAAAGTGATCTTACCAAAAAAAGATATTGAGGAAACCCATTACCTCAAGATGACAAAGTAAAGTAGACTATAATAGTTTTAAGTTGTTGAAACTTTTTAGCTCATAGATCTTACACTTAATAGTCTAGTTTATTGGTAATTCTGAGGTTATCGGTTTCCTGAGTAAACTTGTAAAATGTAAAAGAGTAAAATGTAGAGTGTTGCTACAATCACTGCTTAAAGACAATCTTCACAAAATGCAGAGCT
This sequence comes from Spondyliosoma cantharus, assembly GCA_900302685.1. Lineage (NCBI taxonomy): Eukaryota > Metazoa > Chordata > Actinopteri > Spariformes > Sparidae > Spondyliosoma > Spondyliosoma cantharus. The sequence continues at coordinate 3,136 of OMLP01045679.1, forward strand.
TCATTTTTTTTTGATAGCCTTCTTTACCCATTTTAACTAGTTTGTTTAACAAAATAAGCTTTATTTGAGTTACTTACAATCCAGTTATACATTAGCATAAATGTATATCTTTTTTTCTAGGTCTCTGTCTGTCCATCTAATACTAAAATTTGTAGCGATCCACAATTTCATGATTTTACATTTGATTCGACGGTAACTAAACCACAGCAAAACTGATATGAATTTTGTTGGGCTAGAGTCAAAAAGCTAAAGACACGACTGCTACTGTGCAAGTTTACTGTTAGCAGGATTTTTAGCTGGGTAATGTTTGTGTTTTTTTCTTCACCCACTGTCTCATTTAGTTGTATGGAATAACAAACTGAATTACTAGATGTCATTAAAATAGATAGTTTCCAAATACATGTAACGACTGGGAAATCAGCAGGCCCTAATAAATGCAGTTTTAGCTTTAGCTGAAGCTAGCTGTGATTATTCGCTAGCTTTAACTTGATATAACCAGAGACATTTTAACTGTTTTAGCTAATGAATTGCTTTAGCTAATATTTCACTGTAGCAAACTTGCTTCAGTGAACGTGTTGCTTTAGCTGCCATTTTGCATTAGCTAACACATTGCTTTAGCTAACATATTACTGTAGAGTCAATATCACCATATGGTGCCTTTGAGACTTCCCCATTTCCAAAATAAAAAGCTGCGATTTTGCATTGAACTTCATATTCGTAGTGTTAAGTAGATGTTATACTGTTAGAAATGGTTGGTCAAGCTGCAACACTTTTTATAAATTAATTGCAACACAAAACATTTTTTGATTTAGTATCATTCAACCACTTATTCCAAACACTGTAGTAAGCAAAGCAGTGTGTGGGACATGCCAAAATCATGTACATCCAATTTAAAAAAAATGGTATAAAATGAAGGAAACACATTCCAAGAGACTTATCATTGTACTGATATGTGTGTAAATGTTTGGCCATTTATAATAAGACCTCAGAGTTTCATTATTCTGCTACATTTTCATGATGACTGAGTGATTCTGATGAGGACACCAAAGGCACTTCATAGTGATATTGACTCTGTACTAGCTAACAACTTGCTTTAGCTAACATGTTGCTTAGGCTAATATTCTGGCTGCAGACTGCAGTAAATGTGATGACAACACTCCTACTCAAACTCCTGGCAATACTCCACCTAAAGGCAGTTACTACACTTTGGATTTTAGCTCAGTGTTTCAGTTACACCCTGTTTTACATAAAGTATATAAGAAGTTTCTGTATGCTGTTTTTACACGTCAAAACAAAAAAGTCAGATTTTTAGGTCTTTCCTCAAATTGTATCAAACATATAGGCCTAATTACCTTTTTGCCTGTGTAGGGCAGACTCCACCAAAATGCATTAAAAAAATAAAGTAGTGCATGTTCAAAACGCAAATCCCTTCAGCCACTGTACACTTCCTCTGACTGAGAGTAAATAATATTTCTCTTACACGTATACAGGAAATCTTGAACAATGATTGTGTGTTGCTTTTGTCGTCTACCATGTTAACACAAGAGATTGCATTTTCCTGAAAAAACAGCTTATAAATGGGGATATTTGCTCAGTGAAGATTCTATAATCGGTCTTAGATAAAAGCATGTTAAAGAAAATTTAGATCACATCAGTGGGCTATGACGTTTATTGGTCACAGTGGAGCACTGGTTAAGCATGTAGAGGCTTTATAAGGCAACAGATAACACAAATACAACTCTGCATTTGTGATATCGGAATTGGCAGGTTTGCCCTTTTCTCCGTTCTGATAGGAAATACATTATAAAAACTAGAATGAAAATACTGAAACACACAAGTGGACTTCATGACACCATGATATAAATGATTTTTTTGGAAAATTAACTTACTGTAAAAATGTGTCTGTGAGCACCACATGTGCTTTGCAGAACTTCTGTACAATCAGTTAACCTTTATTTTGAAAATCCACCAGCAATCTCTGTATTTCTCTTTGTGTGTCTACATATATAAGTGAGCGTGTTTGTTTTTGGTACCACAACCGTCACCTCTTGGCTTTCTCCAGTCAGATGTCAGTGGTCTCCGGCTTGCTGAACACGTCTACCTCCCCGTTGCTGCACGTCTTGCTGTTCTTCTGCTCCCCGTTGGACAGGAAGTTTTCGCTGTGTCCAGAAGGCGCAGGAACGGACGCCTCCAAGTTGATGGTGGCGCGGCTGGTTTCGGTGATGGAGGAGCTGTGGTAGTTGTAGTGGCTGTTGGTGATGGGTGTGTCTCCCCAGCCGGTTTTACCCCAGGCAGACTTCCACTGAACCCACTTCCTCCGCAGCGCTGTCTGGGCCTGAACGCCAACAATCTTATTTTTTGGGGTTATTTTATACTTTTGCTTTAGTTTTAGACATTAACATGCCTGATCTTCTCTCAGGATCATAGCTAATGATCTACGTGGTGTCTCTGTTACAGCTCTTGGCTATTAACAGTCTCTTTGAAACATGAAGCAGTTGAATTAACTTACCTCAGCATTGCAGAAACAGAATATAATCGCCACCAGGAGTCCCTGCAATGTTATAGAACATAAATCAGATGTCAGTGAGATAGTCCTATAAATAAATAATATAAAATAATCAGTGAAGTCACTCAGTTTATATATTTATTTATTTATTTCAAATGGACCAAATGAAGCATAGTTCCTTTTTCTCTAGTTGCTGTGAATTTTATAACGGGCTTCCGCAAGATGCCAATTCTACTTGTATTAATACAAGGAGCATTTGAATGTGGAATTTCCAAAAGCAGGAGTCCAAATAGCACTTGTTCAGGGTAGAGTGGATATATCATGCTCTACAGTGGAATGGAACCTGTTTAAGAGCTCTTAATTTGGTGTTGATGCTTATTGAAATGGAGGGGTTTAATTGTGTTTAGAAAAGCAAACACCACGTGTTTGAAAGAGAACATTTAAAATCTTGTAAATTGAGATGTATTCACGAGGATCGCCCTGCAGATCATTGGTGTTAGTGCTGTTGATTCTGTACCTGGAAGTGGCTGAAGACGTGAATCAAGAAGTCATAGATGGCCCGGCTGATGCGTCCGTCTGGTCTCCAGGGGAAAATGATGTATTGGACTCCCAGCAGAGGGACAAGGATGAGGGTGGCTCTCACTGCCTTCATGTAGGCCGTGCTCTCGGCGCAGTGGGTTTCCTTCAGCTTGGTGATCAGGACCCGGACAATGTTCAGGAGGAAGAAAAGGTTCACCTAGGAGAAGGAAGTGAAAGTCGGAAGAGACGGGACAGAGACAGAATGTTTATGTTTTTCATATACAGGTTCGACTTGACCAAAGGTGAAGGGAAGGCACATTTTTGCACAACATCTAAGGAGCTACAACAATCGGCCAGATGGTGGCACTGTAACTACACCTTCAAATAACGAGTTCAAGGAAGGTGGCCTGCTCTCTTCCTGTATATCTGCATGGAGAAAGCGCACATCTTATTTTGAGTTCTTTCCCTCCTCTGTTTTGTTCAAACACGCAAGGAGGTGGCACTGCTGAGGGTTCAAGTGTGTGTACGCCTGCCAAAGAGCAGTGATGCAATGTAACTGAGTACATTTACTCAAGTCATGTTGAGGTACCTGTGCTTTACTCGAGTATTTACATTTTCTGCTACTTCATATTTCCACTCCGCAACAATTATTATATCAATTATTATTAAAAGTATTGTACTTTTACTCCGCTACATTTATTTGATTAAGTTACTAGTTACTTTTCAGATTACATAAATGAGAATAATTTATTTATCAGATTAAAAAACATTCTGATTATCAGAAGAATACTGAACATCGTACTTGATAATCGTCCAGGCAGGTAATCGGTCGACCCATAGCATACAGTATCAACTTAATGTATAAATATACTGTTATATATTATGTTAATATGTTATATTATTTTTACTTAAGTACATTTAATATCAGATACTTTAAGACGTTTACTCAAGTACCATTTGCATAGGTGGCTATCACTTTCACTCAAGTAATATCATAACACAGTATCGCTACTTTTACTCAATTGTGACTTCTGGGTACAACACTGCCAGAGACATCATTTTATTCATTCACTTTTAGCGTTGTACACCTGAAACGTTTGGAGATCGGAAGCTGGACTTTGGCTGGAAAGCAGCATTAAAAACTGACTTATAACTGACAGTTGTGTGTTAGGATCATCTCTGTATTTGCATCTTTATTACGGAGGTCATCTACATTTTGAGTTTCAGGTAAAAGACCTCTACCAGTCTGTATTCGCTGCCCGCTAAGCGTCTGCAAAGAAGTTTTAGAGGTCAATTTTTTAAACGGCCGGGATAAAATCTGGTTTTCATAGTAGTATATAAAATATACTTTGATTAATTACTCACAAGCAGCGCAGCTTGAACGGGCCCGTGGATGATATACAGCAGGTGTGTTTCTGAGCTGATCCAACACCTGAAACGAGCAAGAAAAAAGTGACACCTTTCCGATGAGCCTTCACATGCACAGTGACATAAAAGGGCTCAATGAAAGCCGGAATCCATCACCATTAGCACCGCACTCAGCAGACAAAGGGCTCACACAAACACCACTTGATGAGGCTTATCAATATCTTTCAGTCCGATCAAACCGTGATCCGAGAGGAAGGTCACACGAGGGTGAGAGAGGGAGAAACCCCATTCTGTCGTGATGATACAGTCAACCGCATACTGCAACATTCCTGGTCTTGATCTGGTCTTGGACTTACAGTTGAGGACCATAAAATAATTGTAGACATAAAATATCTTACTTGTCGTTAAAGTAGAGGCCGCGAGCCACAGCGTACGTGACAGCAGGAACGATGGGAAAACCTTTGAAGTGAAAGAAGAGAAAACACAGAGAGACTGACATCCTGAGTCTCTGCACAGAGATCTGCAGCTGCATCACACGATTAAAAAACAACATAAAAAGTAAACCAGCACCAATGTTAATAGAATATTCAGTCATTAGTGCTTTTTACAACACTGTTTTAGTACTACAGAACTTTTAACTAACTTTTGAGGTATAGACCATGTTCACACGGCAGCCATTTTCCTCAAGTTGGGAAGCACGAATGCTTGGATGATGTTATGCTGCTGTGTTCCACGTTGCAAGACAGATAAATGTGGGTAATCGGACAATTTGTCATCAATTGTCACCAGTTTCAAATTGATTTGCAACTGAAAAGATGATGGATAGTGAAAATCTGGAGGGACATCTGGCTATATCTAAAGGTAAAACTTTTAGCTAACATTAGCTTTCATTTTCACTTCCAGGTTTGATATATATGTTGATATTTAAGAATGAATTCACACCTTTTCTGTCTTATCTTGTAATACTATCAAACAGTGCTACAGTATAATGTTAGCTAGGAAGTGGTTGAACGCTAAGGTTAGCTGTTAGCTGTCTAACAGACGCCAATTTATCATCAGATATGTTGGTGAAATACAGCCTGATGTTTGCTCAGATTTTCACTGTCCTGATCAATCAGGAAACAGTGGAATGATAGCGATTTGTTTATGGGACTCAGTGTGAGTATGGTCAATGGTTTTAACATTTTGGGAAACTTCAGATGTGTCAATGGTCCTGAGTTGAGTGTGATTTCCAGTTATATGCTAAAAGCCTCACCTTGTGTGTCATGTTTTACTTTCCACTTCCTGTCTTTGTCTTTTTCCTGCTTATTTTCTGTGCTCACCTGTGTGTCATTTCCTTCTTTATCCCCTGTGCTCTGCTCACATTTTAGTCCCTTTTGTGTCGAACGATAACAAGATGAAAAGATCAATAGATCTCTGTCTGTTCAAAATTAGAGGCAGCTTCTTAGCTTAGCATAAAGAGTGAAAATAGGGAGAAACAGTATGCCTGTGTCACAAACCAAGACAGAATAATGTATGACGTTTTGTTGATTCGACACAAAAACCCAAGTTTAAAATGCCAATTTGGGTTATGGATTGTTGATTTTCAACAAACAGTTTGCGTGAATTACACAAATAAGATATAAAAATAAGAGATACAAAAGATATAATTTCTTTCGGTGCTAAGCTAAGCTAACCAGCTGCTGACTATAGATTCATATTGCTCATACAGACATGAGAGCAGTATCAATCTTCTAATCTAACTCTAGGCAAGAAAACGAGTTAATGAATCTCCCAAAATGTTACACTATTCCTTTAAATAAGTCACTGCACAAGTAGGATATGGGCCATGCCCGTTGGAGGCAGGCTATACCGTTACAGATATAAAAAGATGTGAGCTGTGAGAGACATAAAATAATCCATTACTAATACATAAGAGGTGGTTGACTGCATTAGAGATGAAATGGAAAGAACACTTATCTAAGCACGGGTACATCCAGGCTTCAAGGGTACATTTTTGCACTGAATTAAGTTTGAAAATGGATTTTCTCAATGCAACAAAAGCATTGAAGTGTAAAGTATAGTGTAAAATTGCTCTCAGATATTCAAGTGGACTTTTAAGTAAATAATTGTTTGCCACTTGGAAGACTTATCATTACTGTGTTTGTAGGGGATAATGCAGTAACTCTGCATTCAGGAGTGGTATTCAGGAGGTATCCTGAAGTATTGCAAGTGCACTATGATACTTAAATGTTGTCAGTCACTGTAGACATTGTATAAATGATTGGAAATTAGTGCAATGGTAGGCATGTATGTTGTTGATATGGACATAGAAGCAGCCTGTACTTAAAACAAAAGGAAATAGTTTTAGAGATGCCAGTAAGATATCAGATCCTCCTGACTCACCCCATCCCAAGACGTAGTACCAGAAGAGTTGCTGTTCCCCAACAAAGACGGCAACTATGATTAGTGTATGGAGGTAGATGCCTTCACACAGCATCCAGAAGTAGTTGGAAGTAGATGTATATTGAACCAGGACACCCAGGATCTTACAGCTCACCTGACAGACATAGAATAGTAAGACTTCGCTTAAGAAGAGCCACCCACAGGCTTATACAACCTAATGAGCACACCAGTATGTTAAATGTGGGGTTTTCAGGTATCATAGTGCAATGAGGTGAAATACAAATAAATTAAGCTGCTCACTTGGTCGCTGACATTGACGTCTGGGTTATAGGACACAAGCGAGAGCCACATTATAGTAAGAATGGAGTTGAAGATAAAGGACAGAAACATGTTTTTGTGGAGGGAGATTCTCTGGCAACTCAGACTCCTAAAAAACAAATACAGACAGAGGCCAAAGGGAAAGTTTGTTAGTTAAGGTTTCTTAGATACAACACATTGGTAGATTGGATATGCAAACATTTTTGACTTAAAGGTGTAATATGTAAGAATTTTAGCTTAAAATAACTTTAAAATCAACTAAGACTAGCAACAGAATGTGAATAAATAACAGTTTTGATATTACATCAATGACATCTTTGTATTCCATAGTAGATTATCCGCTGAAGTTAGCATGCTAACCAACTAGCAGATCAGATGTCAGAGAATTCCTCACTCACTTGAAGTAGGAGAAGATGATCAGACAGATGATCAGGGACACAATCGACAGGACGTGACCCACCATGGCCAGGTAGTACAGACTGATGGCAAACTGGATGAACAAAATGTTTTATTTCATGAAAAATATACATACATTCACCTCCTATGAGGGGTGTTTATATGTTAGGTTTAAGAGAGAATCCAAAAAATAGCCTCCAAATCATCAAAAACTTCTTAAGGTTCAAAGTTTAGCATATTACTTGAATTCAGACACCCTGACTCACCTGTGGCTGGGTGGTGTCAGAGCATCTTTATGAAATAAGATGTAATGAATACCATCCTCACTCCCCTGGGCCAATCAAAGTGCAATGTTCAGAACATTGCTGCTACTGATAGAATCTGATTCCACTTGCTGTTCCTTTACTAAGCATGGCTGACCAGAGCTCAAGCTTATATGTTCAGACCGCATGAGTCCATTAGTCAGTTCATGTTGTCATGCTCAACTTTCCAAGGATACGTGTAACTTCTGACTACCAGATATCAACATCTGTTATGAACACTTGCGTTGTTGTTTCCTGTAGTCTGTACTGTATCTGTGCTTAGATTCAATTGCAACAATACTGAAAAAATGAGTCATTACTCTAGGGAGTGCCCTAAACCACACTTGAGGGCACTGTTCAAAGTCTCATGGTTACTATGCTTCAGTCCACATGAAAGAGGACTGAGAGCCTCGATTATTGGTTCTGATTCTCCAATAAATTACTCTAATTTGGCGCAAGGAGCCAGACTAAATATGTGTTCCTAACTGTTATAAACATGGTCAACGCTTTGAAACCCTCTCACAAGCAGTACTTTTGATTGCGTTTTACCTTGAGTTTATCCTTAGTGTAGAACTGACACTGGGTGTAGTTAGTCCAGACTCTGTTGCTCTCTGGATGGTGGAACCACTGGCCATCAGAATTACACACTTTGGTAACCTTCTCTGTTGAAGACGGATTTTGTGAGAGGATGTTGCATCAGAGCAAAAAGTAGCACATTTTAAAATTTGTTTTATGTTATTTGCAATCTGGCAGAAATGCTGAATATCAGCCTTGATAATCTGCCAGGGACGATAATCGGTCTACCCTTACTGTAAATACTAACTATAATTTGCATGTGTTTCTGCATTGGTGTAGTTGTTATTTGTTTTTTTTATTTTTATTTGTTGCAAAAAAACAACAAAAGGCAATAAAAACTTTTGACGGGAGCAAGTTTAAAATGACAAAAAAAAAATCCATATCAGTGCAAACAAAAAGAAAATGTAAGACATGCATAATT
>OMLP01045679.1:11946-43222 GCA_900302685.1 Spondyliosoma cantharus
TAATTTAGATAATTCTGTATACGATTTATATTCTTTCTCCAATGGTAGTATTAAAAAACAGTTTAAGGCAGTAATTGGGTCGTCCATCTGTGCTGTCTATGTGCGTGCTGTTGGGTGTGTGTGTGTGTGTGTGTGTGTGTGTGTGTGTGTGTGTGTGTGTGTGTGTGTTAAAGCCTCACCGGCAGGGTCAAAGTCAGTAAAGTATCCAGGACACATCTGCATAACAGTCCCTGGACCTGAATCCCCCCAGCACAGCCAGCCGTCCCATGTACGGTTACAGTACGATCCTACAGAGGGCAGCAAACATTATACTGTAGTAATCCATACATTTATTGTAACGAGGCAAAGAAATAATATGTTTAGATTACACTTAGAAAAATTTGAGAGAACACCAACCAAAACTGAAGTCTGCTGTAAGGCATAATCACTTAAACGCATACATTTACAACAGCTGTATAATAAGTTTGCCCTGTCGGTAGCTCACACGTCAACACAGAATCGTGAAGGTATGGACATTTTAAAATTTTAATAAAGTCCCTGCATGGATGGATGAATCATATAAATTATCTATTCAACATAAGTGCTGTGTTGCACGTCGATAAACTATGTGCCTAACCTCAGCTGGCCCGCACAAAGCGCGTTAACAATAGCAGGAAGCCTGGTCGTACCAGGTTGCACAGTGGCATGCTGGGAAATGGAGCACAAAATAACATTTCAAAGGCAGTGAAGTACTGAGCGGGAGTAACAACCACTGGGAAAGAGACAAAGGGCAAGTTTCCTTTCTTTCAGACTCACTTCCTCTATCTCTCTCTCTTAGTTGTGTGCACACACTGGAAACTGTGAGAAGGTAGGACAACCAGCGTGTAGTCCAGTAAGTCAGTTCACTAAGTAAGTTATTTAAAAATTGCATGTGCATATGCTTTATTCAATAAGGTGTATAATTTTCTTTTTTTTATTCTAAAAAATTTAGACATTTATGTTCTGGCTTGTGTGTGCTTATGTTCACATAACATGGGAAAGGTGTTTATTAAAAAATCAAATATCCTGAAGATTGTATTGAGCAGAGGTGAAATGTAAAGAAGAAGCAATTTTAAATAAATGTGTGTGAAATTATGAGTTCATAAGGTACAAAAAAAATAATTAAGCTGCTTGTCTGCTATAGAAAATGTTGTTAAAAAAGTGTTAATCAGGCTCAATTTTCACAATGCTACAATAATGACGACTGCTCATGAAGCCTTCAAGCCATTTGCTTCACCCTACAGGAGGCTGGATCACTGAAATCCATCAGCATTTTTTTTTTATTATCAGAGCTTAATTAACTGATTAACTAAGACAGTTAATAACTTTAGAGCCCCCATATGAAGGATTTGACAGTGTCTTACTTAGACAACTCAACTTATATCCAAACAGAGACTATGGCAGAAAGTAATGCAGGCCAGTAGATGTCCCAGCGCCACTCAGATCTGACCCAAGGACATGGCTAAAAACGGCATATGCGCTGGAACAATTTTCATGAGGAATGTCTTACTCTTTCTTCAATCAACAACAAATGCAATCAGAATTTCAAAGATGCTACTATATAGTCCATGCCCCCAGGAAGAACGCCAGGCTTTGAAGCCAATTTAACATGGTGGCCACACTTGGTAATGGTCACATGATGCATGAAAATACTTTTTTCCAATAAGCTTACATTACGAAAAAAGCAACTGTAAAACTGTTGTTATTGATAACATTGAGCCACTAAATGTAGCATCCCCAAAAATACTTTTTTAATATCACAACCTCCACCAAAATGACTCACGAGCAAGCAAACATTTGCTAATTAGCCGTAAGAACAAAGTTCAGCTGAGGCGGACAGGAATGACATTAGTTTTGGTAATAAAATATTCAAGTTTAAGATATCAAAGTATTAACCAAAATGTCAACCTTATGGTGGCACTTGAGGTTATCAAATCAAGGGTTTACCATAGTCAGATGCATTCATCCTCTAGAGACTGTGACTGTAGGCCATACAATGTAATGGTATCCAATAGTTACTGACATATTTTAGTCTAGACCTAACTGGTGGACCCATTTACCTAAAATGTTCTACACAGTGGTTCAAGGTTGACATAAAGCTTTAATGAGATTAATCAGTTACTGTAGCGGGAAGTATCTTATAGATGCAGTAAGATATTTATTAATTTATCTGAGAATCCTCATATTCTAAGAATCGTTTCATGGTGATAACTGGTAACTGATACTGATAACTTATCGCATCATCTAAATTGTGGATTCAAGCATGTATCGCTAAAGATCGTTGTCAACACTTTGATTTATTGGATGGACTGTTGGTGTAAAGCCTTCCACTTGGCACCTATTTCAGGCGGCATTCCCCCTTTTCCTCCCGCCATCTGCCAGTTACTGTTCTGAAAACACTTGTCGCTACAGGAAACAACAACAACCACTGAGCTCTTACACGCTAGAAATGGTAAGTTACGCTAACATTAACCTTGTTGCTAACAGGACGAACATAAACAAGCTAGCAGCAGCCAGCTAGAGTTTACTTCGCGTTGATTTAGCCTTCTCCCTATGAGAAAAAACATTCCCCCTGAAACAATTTTGTAGCGTTTGTGCCACCCAAGACGACTGGTTTAAAGAAATATAGAAAGACAGAGCATTTTATCCCCTTGCACCACAACAAGCGAGCACTGACAGCACTTTGGAGATTGGAGCCCAAAAAAAGCTATCGAGGCACAATGAAAAAGACTTAGTTTCGAAAAGGATATCCTGTCATTCAGTGTTTTACTGGTAATATTAGTGATAACAATAGCACAGGGAGCCATTTCATTAAACTATCAGCACTCAAACTTGTGATTCATGCGATTAAAGTTTATCTGCCATCCGGTACTGGAAAAACATGTTTACCATTAAGGATATGTTAGTCCCAGATGGACAGCTGTTATCAGCTGGACTGTGATTATAAAAATAATAGAACAATAGGTTCTGTCGTATCACCTTCTTCTGTAAGTGGTGGATCATGGATTATCTTCAGGTAGCACTCAAACTGAGCAGCCAGGATCTGTAGGCGGGAGGTTCCGAGTACACTGGACATGTCATTGAAATTCTCCTCTTGCTCCTCCGCCTTGTTGACAGCCAGCATGGACCCCACATCCTCAGACTGGGTCACCTGGGTAAAAATTCAGATACTGTATATTAGAGTTGTAAGAATGCTGAATGTGTCCTCTTGACACAACCCTGTGGTTCGACTTCAATATCACTTCAGATTACAAAGTAACTGGGATTTTATTACTACATGTAAATGATAAAAACTTGGATATTTAAAGGTGTTATTGATAATATTAAGCCACTTAATGAAGCATTACATCTCTCCATCCATCTTCCATTGCATTCGCATCACAACACCGCTGTTGTTCAAGTCATCTGCACCCTCAAGGGGTTTCCAGACTGTGTCATGGCTAGCATTGCTAACACTAGCAAGCAAACATTAACTAACGTTGCTTAGGTAGTTAACTAACATTGGTATGCTGGATGCATACTGTAGAACTTGGCCAACTTTAATTTTTTTTTCCACAAACTGGCGACTTACAAGACTGCTGACGGAACCCAGATACCACGTGATACCCACAGGGTTATACTGTTTCCTCACAAACCTTGTTAGAAGCTGGAACCAATGTCAGAATTCTTACACAGAGATAAACAAAGCAATAATTTTGGACCCAACAAATAATAATTAATAATTAATAATGATAATAATAATAATAATTCAAATAATGGGGCGGGCTTGATACAATGACCTTATATAGTCCATGATTTGCTATGGCCCTTTGTGAGCCATTGGGGTTTGAGTATCAGCAGCAGGGTTCTGTCGTAAGAAGTAGGCTAAGGGTGATTGAACCTTCTCTTATTTCCCTGTGGCAGCCCGCCAAAATCTGTTTTGAATTTAAGGTGAGAAATAAGCAACCCAGCAGCTGAACGGTATGTTTATCGTATATTAGATACACAAGGTCTCTGACTTTTGTAGGGCAGGGGCAGTACTGCAATGCCCGTGTTTAGGTTAAACCAGTGACCATGTTAACTGGTGACTCTTGACAGGATACAGAAGCTAGCTTGCTAGCAACTGCAGCGTTGAGTTGAAGATGTTATCAACACCCCTTTGTAGTAACTTGTAGTAACTTTAGTAGTGGCTAGCTAGCTTCCTGAAACTATGATCCAGTGCAAGCTAACAAGCTTACGTTTCATCTGTGCTTTGAGCTGTGCTGTCATGTTAATTAGCTCAGTGCTATGTTGCATGTGCTGTTGCTCTGATAAGCGTCAAAAAGTAATTAGCTAATATTAACAGAGAATGACAAGAGGAGAAACACACACTCACCTCTGTGCCCAATGCCAGTGCGACTATCAGTGAGAGTGTGAGGGTCCTCCACATGTTTCTGACGGGGAGACAAGAACAAGACAATACGCTTATTAGACATTTTTACACCAGATACCCAAATAGCTGTTACTTATTTCAAAACGGTGGATCTTATAAGCAATTTATTCAATAAATGCAGTTTTACATAATACCAAATCTACACTAGAGGCTGTGTCAGACTGTACTGCCAGTACAGCACAGTTGTTCTTTAAACTAAATGCTAATATCAGCATGCTATATGAATATGTTGACCATGTTCACTGGCTTTAACATGTTGGCATGCTAACATCAGCCAATTCAAGTGTTATTATTTTTTTTTGCCCGAAATCACCGATCACAATGCTTCAGGTTACTTTACATTTTTATCTGTATAACTGGCACTAAATACAAATAAAGCTAAGATTGATCTGGATGTCATTAATTTTGACAGGTAAGCTTTGACCTGTGGGGGGCGCTACAGGAAAAGTCAGGGGATCGCAAAAGTCACAGGATTCACGGCAGTCAATATATCAATCTGGACAAAAATCGCTTTTATCCCCAACACTTACATTAAATTAATTATTTAATTTTTATGAATAAAAAAGTCATATTTTCGAAAAGGAGGACTAAGGCCTAATGTATCCGCGGGTCCATGAAAGAAAGTGTGCGTCTGTATGTTTATTTAGAGTAGGCTTATGTGTATTTTCTCATCTACCAGGACAGGAAGTTCATGCTCCACCAGTCATTCCTCTCACTGTCACTCAGGGTCACCGAAACAGATGTGTGTTTATTATTATTTTAGGGTGGGTTAGGGGTAGGGGCAGCAAGTTCCCTTTAGTGTTTCCTCTTGAGTCAAATGAGCCAAACAAGGGTGAAATAAATACTCAGCATAAGGAGCTGTAAGAGAGGTGACAATGGCAGCGTCTCTGAAACAACAATACAAATGCGACAAAAAGTGTCTCTTTGGTGGGAGAACATAAGGGCCCGTATTTAAATATATGATATCAAATAACATCTTTGCACGTGTTCTTTAATCTAGTTGTAAATGCAGTAAAACGTAATAATGAATTAGTTAGTTTGTTTTCATTCAAAATGGCAGATGCTCAGTTCAGGTGTAGCCCAGTCTCACATCAAATGTGTAGACGAAAAGGTGCCCAGGAAGTACGGCTGACTTTGGATCCATTTTGAGCTCTAAAATCTTTTTGTTTTTTAATTGAACGAGCATCATCAAACAGGTACACAACATAACACAGATAACAAAACAGTTCCGGTAACTACACAAGGCAAAGACAATGATTCAAAACTTGCAAGCTACATGGTTTTTAGTGTAAGCAGAGTCCATAGCAACCACAAAACCATTAGGAAACTCTGCATTTCAGCTGTTTTCTGGCAAATTCCTGGTGAAATCTATGTAATAACAAATAAACTAATGACAATACACATTCACTGAATGAAGATTATTAAAATAAAACCATATATTTCTTGCTGGAAATATGATCAAAAGGCATTTTAAACTTGTATTTAAATATTGCATTTTCCTCTGAGAATGGAAGAAATGTCGGTCTTTTTCCAGGTTTTTGTCTGGATATGTGCAAGCAGATATTGTGAGTATCTATCCATTATGGTGAAACAACTATGTTTTGTGCTGTGGACTAACGCAGCTTACATTTATATTTTAGGGCATTTAGCAGACGCATTTGTCTACTTACAGTAATTCATACACTGATGGCGGTGGCTGCCATGCGAGGTGCTCACCGGCACATTGGGAGCAATTTGGGGTTCGTTATCTTGCCCCAAGGACACTTCGACATGCGGACCAGGGGTAATGAACCAGCCACCTTCTGATAACACGACACTGACTCTACCCTGAGCCACAGCCACCATCAGCAGCTATTGCATATTTTGATAGCGTTATCAGGTATTAATGAAATGGGGGCATGCGCTGATTGTGCGGCTGTGCGTTACGACCATGACCATGACCATGACCGAGATTACAGTCTGCACTGGGCTGAGATGAGGCCAAAGGAGGCAATCAGCTTCTAACGTAGTAAACCCGATCTTCCTGAATTACAGGCAAGTGACACACATTGATATTAATATTAAAGTTCACACATAAAAATGATGAATGGTTTTGAGTACTCAAGTGATTTTGAATTGTCACATTGTTTTGTCTATATAACTGTGAATGACATTAAAGTGGAACATTGGAAGTATATGGGTTCAAGCAGAAGTGATTAAAGCTTCGATAGGCAGGAAGTCAAGTTAAAATCCAAGCCAAGACGCTCCAGTAACACAAACATTTGGACAGTTCAGAGTACAGGAGAGAGAGAGATGAAGAAATACCGGAGAAAGAAATGTGGGAATGTTTTGCGTCAGCGGGTGTGAGAGTTTCAGGAACCAGGGCCTTGAATAGTATGAAAAAAAAACATGATTCATTCCTTCTTTGGAATATCTTTTTTTCTTTCTTCCTCTACTTGCTCGCTTGTGCGCGTCATGATTGTTGACGAGCATAATAGAGGGAAAAGGTAGCCCAGATTCAACTGAAACAGAACATTTTAATAAGTGATGATCAGTGAGCCTTCAAATCATAATTTCATGCATAATGTTCAGTGATTTTGTGTCATGTCTCATACCTAAAGGGAATGATGTGCAAAGGTTGTACAGAAAGTAAGCTCTTCTGACTCGATCAGACACAAAAGTAATTATTAATACATTTGCAGTGAGGAATGTGTCAGTGCTGAAGAATGCAATATGTATGTGTGCTTCACCATTCAGTAAATGTCTGCAGTGAGTCATGTTTTGATGCCAGAAAGGAACAAGATGTTGCACAAATGACAGAGAAAACAGATCCACAAAACACAATCTGAGGCTAATAGGCAACTGAGGCAGGTATCATCAGCCAAATACTGATCTTTTCTCAGCCCTCATTTTTGCACCTAAACCTAACAAGACCTCGAGCACAGCGCGGTCACAAGATACAACTGAAAACTCAACTTGTGTGTGAAAAGTTTTATAATATCTATCGCTTGTAGAGACGTACGTTGCCATCGTTTATTCTGGCGACTGGGTTGAAACACTACATGAACGGGTCGGTGGTCAGGATGGTGGTGGCGAACAGGACAGTCCAGGACAGGTCACATCAGAATCCAGGGTTTACATCCAGGCTGTGGTAAGGTTTAGGCAACAAGTCACTGTGGTTAAAGTTAGGGAAAGATTTCTTCAGTTTGTCTACTAGTCACGAAATGTCGCCTTTGGGATTCATTGCGGTTGAAGTGAGGGTAAGACTGTGATTTTGTTTGTATATTAATAAAAATCCATTCATGAAATACTGACAAAATGTCATCATTAGGATACGTGTACATGGAGACAGGTGTGAAAGGTGGCCTGTGATCCTGGGCTGCACCATAATGCAGCGTGTATTTGTAAATGTGTCCCCACCCTTGGTTGATTTTTCAGCCCAAGCTCATCGGAAAAACGACCGTAAAGGTCAACTATAGAAGCAGCTTATTACAACCCATATTAAGGTTTCTTGTTAAGCAGCGACCTCTAGTGGCTCTGGTAATAATAACGTCTGCAAAGGAGAATTTGAGGAGAAGTACTATAAAGAGCAAAAAGTCTGTTTCATTCAAGAAAAAATGCTGCTCGTGTTCCAGCGTGAAACCAGAAGTCGTAGGTTATGCCTAAACAGTCACGGTGTTTTGGGAACTGCTCACATTTGACCTATTCAGCCCTTGTGATACGAGGATGTGTTGTAATGTTTGCATTTCACGCAGTACAGTGACATCTTTTCCCTCGGGCTGCAGATTGAATTTTCTGTAGGCGATGACGACTTTTCACAAACACCCACAAACAGACATTCATTTATAATCTCAATTCTATTCAATAAGAAACCCAAACAATGAATGCCTCTCTATCTATTATGTACACAGTCGCCTCTGACATGGTATTGTTCTCGATCAGGACATTGTAAACCCAAGGACACGCACACTCAAATTCTAATATCTTGGCAGCGCTCGCTGTACGCCATTGTCACCAACAAACACTGCGGACAAGCCGTCTGTGAACTGTGGCCAAGTAGTTTGGTTTGTCTTTGTTTTCTGGTAACGGTACAAACTGAAAGGCTGCCCCTCTTCTCACTTCCTCTGTCCTCGTCTTTTCGTCCTTTCCACAGGGTCGTCACCCAGAAATATTTGTAGAGGTGATCGCGAATATCAGGCATGAGGAAATACTGTGTAAGTAAAAAAAATGAGGGCACCGCATACAGCGAGGAAGGTGCAAAGACGCTCAAAAGAATCACAGCAGAATGAAAGCCAATGTCTTGGAAGCTATGGGGTAACATTTGAGTTTTAAATGTAAATAATGTATGTACATATATTTGTGTATGTTGATTTATTGGGGTCTGTGTGTTTGTCCAAACTCCCTTTTCTTGTCCATGTTGAGATGCATGTCTGTGTGTTCATCACTCTCTGGATGAACTTCTTCCTTTGTGTTCAGACATTCCCCCGTAGGGCGACGCGAGGGAGAGAGGAGTTTAAATTCAGGTTAAACAAACACAGACAGTCAGACACAGACACCCACATCAACTCTGCCACTCATTCTTTCTTTCTCCGCTCTCATGCTGTCTCTAGTTTTACTCTCATTGTTGTTCTTTGACGGCCCCTTTTTTCCCAGCCCGCCTCTGTCGTCTCTGTTTTTTCTCTCCCGCGCTGCCGTCTATCAACATTTATCTCAGGCGGTCTGTCTCATGTGTAGTCTGTGTGTGTTCTTTACTCTGGACTTTCACTTTGTTTCATGTTTCATGGTCAGCTTAACTCGGGACAGAGATGAGGTTATAGCCACGAAAATCACGCAGGTGTCAATGGCCTTTAAAGAGGAACCTCATCAACATACACTTCCGACTGTCCAGACAAATCCTATTAACAAGTAGTGTCTGTGTATGCAAAGCCTGATATCTTATTCCCCTGCGCCATCGTTCTCCATTGTTGTCCAAAAACACATCAGTGAGCGACGTGGTGCACTGGGTGACACGTTCCTTCATTGCAATGAACATTGGCTCTGCATTTCATTTTGAGTTGCAAATAGTCCCCAACAAATACACTATTTACACAAGTTTGAGTAGCATTTGCTAAAAACAACAGTGGCAAGATGATTTAGGAAATGATGTAGTCTTTCTCACAAGTTAAAGGAGACATCTTGTGTTCATTTTCAGGTTAGTTATTTATTGTGGGTTACCCAGGCTCCTCTGATTGGCCAGTTCCAACATGCATGAGCCAGTACCTGAGCTTCTGTAGGTTTGGACTTTGACCTTTTTAATTTGCAAGACCTTTACATGCACAGGAATCTATTTGAACACAGAGGGAAAGAAAAAAAAAAGAAAAAAGCATTATTGGACTCTTTAAGCACTGTGCCAACCATTAAATGATCCAGAAGTAAAACATGGGTTATTGTTGGTGTCTATCAGCAGACAAATCTCCCGATAACTCAGTGTATTCCTTTAAAGGAGCCCTGATTTCTTCCTCCACGAGATGTTTAGACGGTCTGAGAGCGGTCATTGTCAAACTGGAATGCACGCTCTGCTTGTCTGGTAACAGCTGTAGAAACAACACTGAGCCACGAGTACACCATGTGTAGGAGACTTAGACTCATAATAACACAGAATCCCATCAGAATACAGTGGAAAGTCAGGCGCTTTTGGCAGCTTTGATTATAAAAATATTAGAGTATCGGCCTTGGAAAGCCCACATCAGACCCTGCAATGGCAGTCATCTGTGTGAAACGATCTACCGTCAAGGCTACTGCCAGCTGCTGAAAACAACTGCTGAAAGAGCTGCAGCGGTGTCTCTTGGCAACCAGCACTCAAGGTAAGTGATGTTTCTGATGAATGTGTCTCTCGTGTGCAGTAATCACACACACACACAACAAACACAATGATGAGACAGTGCAATTGGCTGTGGATACACACATGCGCCGCAAATGCTGGAAACGGCATCCTAGTGCGACTTCACAATGGTTAAAAGCAAAGAGGAGGGAGGTTTAATATTTTGTGCACAGTGTATCAGTGCATCCTGACTGGCTTGATTGGATCAAGGAGGGACATGCAGTCCATAAACAAAGACTAAAGGCTTTGTTGCAGCCTCGGGGGCCTTTACTTTATATCCACAAGCATTCCAAAGGAGACAAACCCCAACTGGGGAAATTAAACACACATCTCCTGAGCCAAAGGTTCACGTGATGGCGTATGATCACTGGACAAGTCAGCGTGACTAAACTTTGATTTTCTGCTAAAAACAAAAGTGTTTCTTACAATTTCTTGATGAGTCATAGGTTGAAAACAAATAAGAATGTGCTAGTGCAACCTGTTCCTGCTGAGTCAGAACATAAACCTCCAGCAGATCTATTTGTGGCTCTATCATGTGCATGACTTATTAAATCTTTATATATCACCACAACATTATTTACTATTATACTGCCGCTGATATTTGTTCAACCCACTCAGCCTGCTTCTCCCTTTAAATCAATGAGTGAGGTCCAACATTTCCCAGAATGCCTTTGGACAACAGCCAAGGAATGGTCATTTTCCATTTAGACGTTGGATGTGGATGCTTAGGTGGGAAAAGCTGTAACGATTTTAACAGCAGACTGTGCATGGGTGAGAAATGTGAGAGTCAACACAGCATGTCAAAAAAAAACAGTTTTACATTACTGAGACGTTATTATTTTTTTTATCAAACTCAACTGCATCTGCTAAAAATATCTCATGTAATTTATGTTTGGTCAGAATCCACCAGAGTGGAAAGAATTTAATTGTTAGGGTGATTTTCACTTTGGAACCTTTAATATATTTAATGTTTAAATCCGGATCCTAACTCTGTTAGAGTATGGCTAGAACTCCACATCCTTAACCCGGTCATCAGATGGAATGATGGCAAATCCAAATATTGTTGTTTTGCAACACCAGATTTAGGTTTATTGGCCTTTGCAACCAGTGAAATGGACTGCAGATGCTGATGTGAAGCAGGCCTGGAGGTCATTAGGCTACTGCTTGAGGGACAATATGAGCGGAAGTAATTAAAATAAAGGCCTGTTATTAATTAATTGTGTGTCACCGTTTTCAAGCTTGCATTTTTGTAGATTGGAGGGACTTTGATATACAGTGTAGGGAAGCATACAATTGCCGTAGCAAATTAATTGGATACAATTGCTTTTGGGAAGAGTTGCACTTAATTTGAGAAATTCCAGGCACACAAATATATAACAAATGGGGGGAGAACAAAAACAAGGGAGCAGAACAAAAGCCTGGAAAAACTGTCACATTAAACAACAGCCTGAATAGCAAACAGCTGACTGAGATTCTTCCATTTCCTGATGGCAACAACAAAAAAAACACAAGATATCATTTCAGAATTCAATTATGTTTTTATGTTTTTTTGAAGATAACCAAAGCAAACACAACTAAAAGGAAAAATAACAGTGTGCTGCAGATGTGAGTGCTTGCCAGAGATAAGATAAAACACCAGAACCTCAACACGAGGGAAAACCAGAGGGAGCGAAAAGACACAGCCAATTACAACAGAGCTGACCAAGAAGAACAAACAGTGGGCTTAGCCAGTCTCTTTGATGGTGATGCAGTGAAAGGGCAGCACAATTATAACTTCCGTGCAGTGATTGTGTTGTAAACAGCTATTGCTTTAAGGAAGAAAAAAAAACGTTCAACCAACTGCACACTATTACGGAATCTGCTAATATTAATTCAAAGGACGTGTCTTCAAGTTGCTTGTTTTACAAAGAAGACATTGGTAGTTAGCTCTTCAAACTACAATCTACTATACTATCCATGCATATTTCCAATAATTTACCTAAGTAAGAGTACCTATACAACAATATAAAAACACTTAATTACAGTGAAAAAATTCTGTATTCAAAGTATTTTATTATTATCAACAAAATGTACCTAAAGTATCAAAAATAAAAGTGCTCCTGAAGAAAATGCCCCTTGTGACAAATATACTCATATAAATGACATTAATATAGTGTCAACGCTGATCCATCAATGTGTAAGTAGCATTTTACTGCTGTAGCTGGTTGAGGTGGAACTAGTTTATACTTACATATAGTAGGTTAGTTGCGTCCAGTGGTTGCCAACCTAGCTAGGACCCCCCAAAAAGGTCACAAGAATAAAAAAGTACAATGTTTCGCTGAGAAATAGTGGAGTAGTGCATATAAAGTAGCACCAAATGGAGATAATCAAGTAAAGTACAAGCACCTTAAAGGGTAACTCCACCATATTTAGAAATGCACCTCATTCATGTATGAGCACTTTAATGGGTCTCTTAACCTTAAAGGTGCAATCTGTAACTGTCCATCTGTCAAATTCATACTCAAAACCAATAGAGGGGAGCATATCGCTAGAGCAACTACTAACTGCTGCTAGGCTAACTGTAGCTGTTGTTGGCCAGTGCAGCTAGTCCAGTGTCTCTCAATTTCATGTTGGATGTCAGAAGAGACAGCAGCTGAAGAAGCGAGTGATTTTAGCCCTGTTTTATTGTCAGAGTTACTTTAAGATTCAGCACTGACACTGACTTCATAACTCTACAGTTTTCTCAGGTTCCTTCTAACAAGCTGCTCCAGTTCACTGTCTTATAGGTCAAACTGTCAGAGCTCCAGGGATCAGGGAAGCGTGTGTGTGTGTCTGCTGCTTCTCGTCTGTGTGCATCGGTTCACACATTATTATTCCTACTTATTTGTATTCCAGCGAGGGATCCAGAGAACCATGGAGAAGCAACACAAACCCCAAGAGTGTGCGTGTGTGTGCGTGTGTGTGTGTGAGGGGAAGGTGGAGGAAGGATGAAGGTTGAGGAGGATGCTATTATCTTCCTCTGTCATCCTGCAACCACTTCCTCCCTTCTCTCCCCTCTCCACTTCTAAACAGCTCCACAGGTTAAAAATAAGCCATTGTTACACACATACAAAGGGACATTCATAAGGGACAGAGCTAACATCCTTATAGACATCGAAAGGTGAGGAGGTTTAAAATCTTATATCTGAAGTCAATAAATTATCATTTACATTATCGATTATTTTCTCAGTTAATCGATTAAACGCTTGGTCTATAAGTTATCAACAATTTGAGAAGAAGGTCCATCACGAGCTTCAAATGTGACATTTTAAAACTTGTCCAATATAAAGTAATAAAACACGCACCTTTTCTGTGAGAAAAGTCTCTAGACGTAGCATCTGAAGCAAATTACTCAACAATAGTAAAGCTACACAACATGCTTGGACACAAAGCGAGGTCAAGTATGGCCTTCGTTATCTCTCATGGCTTTCATCACAGGAAAAATAAGCAGTAACACTGCTGTGACGGCACACAAGGAGATGTGAAGGCACACAACAGAGACGACGATTCGGCAACTTCAGCCTTGGACCCAATACTCCTATAAAACAATGAGAGCGTGCAAGCAATAAAACATTTTGAAACCACTGTTTGGCTGTGCACAGAAGCTACATGACAAACTTGCCTTTTGAGCAAGATAAGTTACACTCCGAACTCATTGTGTCCTGCTGGTGTCGTCCTTATATGGACTACAGTTTAGACTGAGGGTCAAGAAACTGACTGGTGCGGCACAGGAACACCCAACTGCTGCGCTGGGGAAAAAAACAGTCAATAATACGTGGTCTCCTCTTCTTTGTCAACAAAAATAAGACAGATATTGATCAAGTTTTTATTCTTTAGACTACAGTTGTGTGATGTTTAAGCAATAAGGACCCAAACGCAAGATGGACACGAAGCCAGACAGGAAGACGTTACAAAAAGCTTAATTACCAATGCAAACATGAAGGCAGGCAACAGATGCTAGAATCCAAAATATAACCTAAACGGAACACAAACCGGGATAACATGAGGAACAGAGGCAGCAAACACAGTAAAGACACATGGAGGAAACAGGACCAGGGAGCAGACAAGAAAACACAGACGAGCTGACAGGGTGTGAGAGAAATCCCTGACTTAATGGTGCATTCCATTGCACTCAGAACTCGGGAAAAAATACCTCCGAGATGAAAAAGTGCAACAGGATGGCCATCCACGTCGGAATTCCAAGTCAAATTGCCGACATAAACGCACATGGCATCCCAGCAATATGGTGGCGCACATAGTTAACAATTACTTTTGACCCCTTCATCACGTTTTACTTCATGTAGTGTTTGTTTTGTGAAACATGCAGTAAACACAAACAAGTTTATTTTCACAAGTCATTTTCCTCTTTCATGCAGTTGATTTGTGCTCAATAGAAGTGTTGGGAAGTATGCGTTGGGAGACTTCGCAGACTTGCCGTTCTTGCAACGAGGGTACGTGTTTTTTGCAGATGCAATGGGACACAAGATTGGAAGTTGGAAATACCGACTTCAAAGTTACGGCTTCCGACTTGCAGTGGAACACACCATAAATACAGAGCGGCTAATTGATAAATAAAACACAGGTGAACAGGGTATAAGGCGGGAAAAAGACAAAGACAGGAAGTGTAAAACAAGACATGACACATGAGGATTAAACCTACAAAATAAAACAGGAAGTAACTAAATTGAAAACCAAAAAGGCTACAATTTAAGTTTCAAATATCAAGAAAATTGCATGCTCATATAGCATTTAATGTAGTTGGTTCCATCCCGTCATCGACTCTTCTTTGTCATGAACATAAAGGTCGCAGAAAAACATGCAGCCAAAGATTATATTAACGAAACTATCACCACTCACCAGATGGTCAATGTAAGTTCAGTAATCAGTCTCCCTTTAGCTCAGGTTTGGTCTACAGCAACTCCTAACAAAAATAATTGGTTCTTTAGCTTGCATGGCTGGGTGTCTGAGGTGTCTGAGTTTATTTACTAACAGATTTTCACCAAAATCTGCTGCCTGCTGATTATATGCACTTATAAATATGGAATAGTGCATCTTTTACTATTTAGACAGGCAAGTGGGGAGGGAGAGGTGAAGATATGCAGCAAAGGGCCACAGGCAGGAATCAAACCCCGGCTGCTAGTGAGGACTCAGCCCGCGCACATGGGGTGCACGCTCTCACAGGTTAGCTTAGCTGCCTGGGGACCCCAGGGATAGTGCATGTTTAAGGGCAGCTAGTTTGAAATGCAATACACATAAAAAAAAAATACGTTCTGCTAATCAAGTATGTAGCACAGCGAGAGCCAAAAACCAGTGAACACCACAAGGTCCTGTTATGCAAGGACCACAAGGGGGTTCAATTTCAGTTCACACGGGGTACTTGAACCTGCAGTCAGGGGGTGACTGAGGAAGGGGGGATAAACTGCACCTTTACAGAACACATTTTTTGGATCAGTCTCCCAGTTAAACACTTAAGAAACTTACTTGTCTGGAAGATGCATTTATCTGCAAACAATATAGTGTTAAGTGTTTGCACATCCATCATTTGACATCTCCTCTTCCCAGCGTTAAATTACAGCATTTCTGGGTTTACGCACTGCAAAAAGTGGGTTCTTAACGCTAGCAGGATTTACAGCAGCCGAGCTGTCCTCGTATGAATGATCACCGGCTCGGTTATTTTCCCATAGCTGGACCCTAAAATAGCTCCCCCAGTTTGGCGCTGCGCCAAGTGGTCTCTCGTGATTTTTTATTTTATTTGTATTTTTTGCCCCTGGAGGTATAAAAGCAGTGCAGGCGGTGAGTAACAAGAGAACAGATGAGAGGCATTGCTCTCAAGACATGACATGATCACCCCCGCAACTCCTCTATTAACCAAACGCAAGCGTTCCCACCACGAAGCCAATTGCTGATGCCTGCAGGCAGTGTTGAGAGAGAAGAAGATCAACACCAGCAAAACAGCAACCATGCCAGCCTTAGCACTCTCCCCCACCTATCAATCAGTGTGGGAGCCAGCACACCCTGACACAGTTCTCAGATATGGTCAGCCTGACACCACGTTCATCACTAAAGCATCTACACTCATTCTTCTTTAATCCCATTTCATCTCACTGAGGTATTTCCTGAGTTTCCTCATGAGAATGAGAAAACTATCCCTCTCCCCCTTTTTATCTCTCTTTCTCAACTTGTCACAGGGAGTCCCCCACACGTTTCCTCATTGTAGAAAATGGGATGCGATTCAAGTTTCAGAAACAAGATGGTTCCCCATTGTTAAAGCCGTCTTAAAAACCTTAAAGGTGTACTATGTAGTTTGGGGGATCGCATTTTAATCAGAAGACAAATCTCTTTATTGACTAATTTTATGGCTAAACTAGCTAAATAAACAAACTCGCTTCGTTGTTATGACTGAATAAACCGAATAAACAAACTGAATAAATAAACTGACTTTAAAGGGCAACACAATCTCATACTGTTTGACTTTGTTTATATGTGGCAGACCCTGAAACCTTTCTAGCTTCAACAGTGTTCTGGAGGCCCTATTTTCCTCTGAAAACAGCTTGTTTATTCACTTACGGACAACAAAAATAAGTCTGAGATCATATTAATATCTCCTAAATATTGTAAAAGGGCCAACAAGTAAGATTAGCAAAATGAACATAATATAGGGACTTAGTTTCATTGAGAGCTGTGGCTTTAAAGGTGCAATTTCTGAGAACCGGCCACCTGGGGGCAGCTTATAACTGCTAACTGCTGTTAACTAGTTAGCTCAGTTAGCCTTGCAGCTAGTGGTCCAGTCATAGATACCATATAGATGTACTCTGCCCAGACTGGAAGCTCAGAGTGCTGGGGAAGTGTTATAATTTTTTTAAGGCCAAAGAGGACCATAAAAGTCTTTGACAAAATATCAAAACTGTTATTTCCTCATACCGTGTTATTCATTTTACTTATTTTTTTAATGCTTTAAACGTGCAATATGTAATAATTGGACACCTTAAATTCATACTAGTACTTGCTAACTGCTGCTGACTGTATTCTCTTTAAACATCCATGATTGTAGCTGCTGTTAGCTTGTAAGCTCAGTTAGCCGTGCAGCTAGCCAGAGAGTGTTGGCGCTTACACTGTTAGCACAGGAACTTTGGACTGCTCCGAGAAAGAGGTTTTCAGGCTACCTGATAAGCATGCTTCATTAGGAATCTGTTCAACACGATAAATAGACGTCTTTGACTTCAGTTAATCTGTTAATTTTTTTTTTTATGTTAATGAATTCTAAAATACCTACATATTGCACCTTTAAACCCCCAATCTCAACAATTGGAATTTCAAGGTAGTCTGTCATTTCCTATTGTGCAAAATAATCTTTGCCCCTCTGAAAACAACCCCTGCAACCCTGACGTGTCAGTTGTCTCCCACTGAGCCTAAAATAAGCACATGTTTTTTTTAAGGTACTCGGAGGGGGGGCTTGTTGGCTTGTTTGTGTTATGAAAGGGGCAATGACTGGAGAGTGAAGTGGGGGGTTGGGACCGAAGTAGAAGCCAAGGCAACTATTAATACACTGATAGCTGCCTGGCAAGAGCAGGCTGTTCCAGTCAAAGACAACGCTGGGTGGGGTTTGGGGTGAAAGTTTCCCACGGGCAGGCGCACGGTCTGACTTTTGAGTCCAGGAATCATTGTGAGGTATTCATAAGTCAAGCTAGGAGCTGATCTCAGATCGATGTCTCGGGTGTGAAGGATTACAACTTGGCAACAGTAGACGGAGGAGGGAGAGGGTGTTCCTGAAAACACTTGACTGACATAGAAACACACAAAGCAAACATGGAAATAGCCTCTGCCAGTGTAATGAAAGCTGGCATGCAAATTTTGCAGAGGGAAGGACGAGGCGCAGGGTGGCATTAGAATAACATTACTGAGTGTCTCTTTATTACAGAGAGATAGCTAAGGAATATTAATACTTTATGGGTTTCCTTTTCTATGTGGATCAGGTACATCAAGCAGCATGAAATGACTTCTATGAACAGAGCATCTTACTACTGGTGATCGCTAACATGTATGTAAAAGTGACTGAAAATCACCCAGGAGAAATGCAAATTCATGGAGAAAACAGCAAAGCATTTGTCAGCGCAGCCAACCTGCTGGGAACAGATTCACGGTACCTACACCACCGTGTAACCTCCATTGTTTTACTTTACGTTCCTGCTTTGGATGTGAACTGAATGTCAAGTGGAAAAATACACCCTGGCAATGGAATTCAGCTATATTGTTTTAATGTGTACTATTTATTTTTCAATCAAACTGCAAAACAAGATATGTTTTAGTGTTTAACTGAATGATGATTTTGAGTGGTTTCAGGCAAAGCTGACAACATTTCAAACATAACTTCTGCTACTGTACAACTTGATAGACTCAGCACTCTGCAATGTGAGACAACACTACCAGCCTCCAGTTAATGACTGAATGACTGCAATAATGCCACCAGCTTGACTGTCTCGTGTCATTCACTTTTGGCTCCGTGTAGTGTCCATTATGTTGACCAAGGACTCATCTGCCATCTGTTGTCTTTCGTATTAATGGAGATAATCACAGTGACACCCTGTTCAACTCTATTCTGTTTCTATTTCTATTCATATGGTACTCAGAATTGCAACTGTAGAAGGAGGCTACAAGCCAGCTCAGGGTTTGACCTTCCCTTAACCTGCACTCATCCTGAATGATATATACTGTACAGAATTAAAGTTACATTTCCTTCTGTTACTATGAGAACTTTAATTGTGTGCAGTCTGGCAGTCATGAGCTACTTTACAGTGATCTTAACAATACAATCTTGATAATAAACACAGTCCCGTATTGCTCGAGTCTTCTTACAGATCAAATTTGAGTTATAGATCATAAAGTACTTTATGTTGTGTTGCACTTTCACTTTAAAATCCGCATCCTAATTATGTTCATAAAAATCACTTATATTTTTACCTAACTTTTTCTATGTAAAATAAAGTTATTTCATATCAGTCTCATAATTAAATTGTCTGTTCTATTGCTGTGGTTCGTTTTCATGACAATTAAACTGCATCACATCCTGAGTTTTATGGACACATTTCACACAGCCACATTCAAGTGAAGCCTCATAAAATCCACAGCAATAAGTGAGACCTGACCTGTCCCCAGTATCTGGCAGCCCGGCTTTTGAGTAACAAACAGACACTTTGTCGCTTACCTTTGCTTTGAGTGAGCTGTCAAACTGCCTTTTCCTCCAAATATCCCCATGCTTGCATGATCCGAGCAGAGGAGGGTCTCATGCTGCTCTACTGTCAACACTGACCAACCTCGGCCACTCAGCTACTGCAGTCAAGCGGAGAATAGGAGCAAATACACACTTTCCTGCTATCACTTTCAAAATAAAATGCTCTCTGCCACATTGTCATTTTTGTTTGGAATAGACTTATGAGCGTCTTCAGACACAGAGGAAGCCATGAAGCCACACATGCTAGTAAACTTTATGACTACCAATGCTTTTCCCACCACTCTGATGTACAGTTTTTACAGTTTTGGGCAAGGAAATTGGACATCGGCACCGACTGGAGTGATGATCGTTTGCTGAAGGCACGAGTGAACGTGGGTGTTAATGAGTGACAATATATGACGTGAAATAAACCTAAGAAATAAACCTTTCTTATAGATCATTACATTGCTTATATTGTGTTTGAGTTCATCTTTGTGCAAGTGTGACAAATGCGATGCTTTTATTTTGACGGCAAGGATTAAATGCACAAATCATCATGAATGAAAGAAAAAAAAAAAGATTACAGCTGCTGTTTTCTGTAAATGGTAATGCAATGAAAAAAGTTTAGGATATGAAACTATCGTGACAAATGCTTTATCGTTAGATTATTATTTAGCTTTCAATGTCAATGAGGGAAGATAAAACCATTAGTGATTGATATTATGTTCTGTAGTAGGCTTATAGTAGTTTTGCTGTGAAGTACAACAATGCCACCTGCTGTTTGTAATTGGTGACAACTGGACCATAAACAGCAATTACCAAAACACATGAGACTATAACAGCAATGTACATGAAGTATAGCATGTAATAACGGAATACTTTGCGAACCATGTGACGTTAAGGGGAGCCTGTTTATCTCAGGTAATGCTGCCTTTACGTGCTGCCAGAGAACTTCGGATCTAAGGGAGGCAGGGCAGTATCGGGTCACACAAATGTAACTTATTTTGATTTACTGTTTTTCGGCAGGTCGGCAAGTATTTTGTTACACTTTTTAAGACCGTGTGTACAACACAACCATACAAACAGATGTGTACCACAGCAGGGTTGCCGAAGTTACATTCAGTTTAGTTTTGGAGCTTTATCAGGTTTCACATTATTTGCAGTAAGGATTCATAAAAGTCAGCTGAACACGGGATTCAAAAAATGAATTGTGCCGTGTAACTTTCTACTGTGTGCGATGGGGAGCAACACAATTTCATTTCGTGCAAAATTAGAACAACATTCACTGCACTATGTCAAATTATTTCGTTCATATTATTACACCACAAAAAGCTTCCCTGCCACTTGAATTAGACCATAAAGGCATCACCATGTTTATTAGCCGTCCATTGGTCCATCCTGGTCCAACTGTGGTCCAATCACAGCACAACGGGGCAGAAGCGTGCGCCCCACCTTGTTTCGGTCACGTGACGACAGCTTACGAAGATGGTGGAAGTTTCTTCTTCCTTGAAGTGAAGCCCCGACTGAAACCTAAACATCCTGCAGACCGAGGGCTGGGAGTTCTCTGCAGCGTTACCAGTTTGATTTCACAGCTTCCCTCCTGATCCTGGTAAGCGATAGAAGCCGACAGCAACATGACTTACTTGTTTTTTCATGGCCTTTCTGACTTTGGAATTTCCAGCCAGCCATGATGATGACACGAGCTAGTCCGCTAGCAGTTAGCCGGGCTGGGATGGCAGCAGGCTGTCAGAACCGGCGGCCAGCTGACATTCAACACGTACTCAGCAACTCCGGTGACCACACCGTCACTGTAAACATACACAGTATTGAGCGTCACAGCGGTACATTAGCTAGCCAGAACATACTGTTCCTCACTGTACGGCTAACTTGAGTTAGCGTTAGCTCGTTATCCAGTTCTAGTTGGATAAAATTATGTAATCTTAATCAAAATTTGTTAGCTTAGCATAGCTGAAAGGGATTGTTGAAGGATAATGCTTAGCTAAGCCACATCGGTGATTGTTGTCTGTAACTAATGCACATGCCGGCTGGCGCAGTTAGAATTAAAGTGGCTGGAGTTGTTTTGCTGAGCTCCGTCTTCTCGTACAGAGAGGACAGTACGCCAAAATCCATTTAGTATATGGTTGTTTTATGTCGCCGGGTTATTTGGTAAAGTTGCAAGCTTTGTAGGACACACAATACGATACTGTGCCAGCCACCCCTTAGTACGACATGTCGTACATTTTACACAGTAAGCCGCAAAGTCGTAACTTATAACGACTGTTTCTTCGCGCGAGTTGAGTGAACCGGTTGTAGGAAACACCGAGCTGGTATTTGAAACGTCATAATGCTGTTATGGAAAACGGTGTTTCCTTCTTTCCAGCTTCCCCGACCTGCCGCAGTTCTGACTGCATACTTCTGCCTGCCCGGATAATTGCAGTTATGTGGGAGTAACGGAGACAAAGAAGGAGAGAGACAATGATATTTTTGTCACAGTTGTTAGTCATCTGCTACTTGGCAAGGTTATGTTGGTTTGTGTCCTCGTCTCCCACTGTTGTTGTCTATAGACATTATAGTGTTGAGTAATGTGGTGACTGAGCCGGGCAGTTGGCTTCTCTTTCTCCCGTCATTGGAATTTTTTTTTTACTCTTAATAACCCATCACAAGATTAACAACACTATCGCCTAACCTGAAATAACCTTGTAATTGACTGTCATTAAGGGTCGACCGATGGGGCTTTTTCAGGGCAGATGCTGATACCGATTTTTAGAAATTAAGGAGATTGAAAATCAGTATACGGGGCCGATATTCATTTGCAATAAAAACTCTTTGCGTCAAAACAACCAGTCGATTAACCAGCGATGGATTAAACTCAAGCACAATTAGTACTGTTATTAAGTACAATTTTGAGGTACTTTTTAATTGAGTATTTCTATTTTCTGCTGGTTTATACTTCCTTTCCACTTTATTTGACACATTTAGTTCCTTTGCAGATTCAGATTATTCAGGGTTTATAAGACATTAATTGTGACGTGTTGCCCATCAGATATTGTTGTGAGCGGGACATTGTGTGAGAGGATGCTGCATCAGAGCCAAGGTAGCACATTTTTAAATTGGATTATTTAATCAGCAATCTGACAGAAAAATCACTGATGCAGTTAATCTGAAATTGCTGAATATCAGCCCCGACAATTGACCCAGGGGCATTAATTGGTCAACCTTTAATTTTCATTGGAGACAATATAATGTGATCACTTGCTAGAAATATGTGCTATTGTATATTTTAAAATAGAAATAGAAAAGCCATTGTATTTGAATATTATATAGAATGTTTTACATCCCTGAGTATGGACAGTGATTAACATCAGTTTGATGTGAAACTCTTGAGATTTGTTTCCTCTAAACTTCATAATAGAACCTGTTTGTCCCTTTATCTTCCAATCAAGTTGATCATCATGAAGTTGTGTTTGAGCGATATGCACTATTGTTTTTTTTTTTTCACGCTTAGTCATGATGTAAACAGTTTATCTCAATGGGGCAACCAGTCCAAGGAGTTAACAGTTTAGAGAATACAAGTGTGGCTGTAGAGCTGCACGATATATCGTTTGAGCATCGTCAATCGCGATGTACGTGTGCACAATAGTCACATCGCAGGGCCTGCGATGTAGGAGGCAAGTTAACACGTCTAATGTCAAGGGTACCTGACACACAGCGAACCACCAATCACATTAGTTCTTATTTAGTGTGCCAAAGCAGACCACGTCCCTGCACATGGAGTGAGTCGCTGGTTACAACATTAAAAAATGAGCAACGAGCAAGAGGAAAGCGCCGAAAACGAAGACTTGGTGCCAAAAAGAAAAGCAGTGTCAGTTAGCTGGAATTATTTCCACTACAAGAAGGATGATATTGACCAAACACGTGTTCTGTGTCGACAGTGCCTTGCATCTGTTGCCACAATGAGAGGTAACACAACTCATTTCTTTGACCAAAGCTTGTTTACTTATTTTCTACTATTTACAAAACAAGGGGTTGTGGACCACTCAGGAATCTGATGTAGATCTGCTCTTATTATTATTATTATTATTTTTTTAATCATTTTTGATAAAAAGAAAGCGGTTTAGTTTTGCTGTAAAAGAGTTCAGTTGTTGAATAAAAGGTTGAATAACCTGTTTATCACTCATTGTTAGTTACTTAATGTAATTATGAAGCTAGAATGTTCCATTTTAAGATGGAGAGCTCAAAAGGTTCAAAGGTTTGTTTTCTTTCATTCAGTTCACGTTTGCACGTGATAGAACGAAACATGTACTCAGGTCCCAGCACAATAAAAGCAAGCAATAAAAGATAACAATAAGAATATCTCTAAAACACAGACAGAAGCCACTCCTAACATTCACAAGAAGAGGTAAGATCAGTGCAGGTTAATTGTCCACAAGATCGCAGCAGTGCAGCATAACATAAAGTGATATTCAGGTCATCTGATGAAAATTCCTGTAATTTTCATATCGCAATATATATCGTAGGGTTAAAAAAAATTGCAATGTCAATTTTTTCCAATATCGTGCAGCCCTATGTGGCTGCTGATTTTTGAGATGAATCTGATCTTTAGAGTGGTTCAGGTGCACAACGCACCTTATCAGAGAACATACTCAAAGCTCTGTTGCCGAGGAAATGGTACCATACGAGCTCAAACTCACTTTCAAATGCCTGAAGTCGATGATGTTATTTAGCTGGTTAAAAAAAAGTCTATGGCAGGTCATAGTAGAGTTTAATATGCAGCGAGTACCCTCTTCTGCAAAACAAGTTCGGCCTGCTTGCAAGGCTGCAAAGTCAGCAGTTGCAATTAATTATTGACAGAGACTAAAGCAGTAGCCAAAGTGAAAGTTTACCCAGGAGCTCCTCGCTTTCTCCTGCTCTGCCATGTGCATACTGGACGAGATAGACGGGGGAACATGCATTATTCAGCAACGCATCAAGATAGCGCACCAGATTCTAGGAAAGATCACAGGACCTGACTCTCAAACTCACATGTTCTTTGACTTTCCCTGTAAATGACACATCGTACAAGTCTGCTTTTTTTTCTGTAAATCAAACATTGTACAGCTGGTGTTACCTTCTTTTTTTAATAAGCAAAATGATTCCCCCAAACCAATTAACCCTGTTGTCAGGGTGTCTTAGAAGTACATTTCTATTACAGCTGATATCATGTAGATATCATATATAAACATGTTTTGCAGTGATCCATCAAATGCAGTTATCACATGCTTGTGACAAAGATATGTAACGAAGGCAATATATTAAAAAGTGTAACAATAAACTGTATTGTCAAAATCACACCAGTTGCCATTAAGAGACAGTAAACCTCACTTTTGGTCAAGCTCTGTTGAGCCTTTATGCGTTCAGTTGTTGTTTTCAGTTGTGTAGACATACGTGGTTTAGTTTGCAGTCAGGTGTATCTCGCTCTCAGACACAGAGCAGGAACATAGACACAGGTGGTAATTTAAAGTTGAAGGTGGAAAAATGACAAGCTGACAATTGCGGAGGGCAGCATTTCACAGACTTCAGGCCTGACCTTCGTCTAATTTTACTGCCTGAAATGACAGAGCCCTTTCTGACAAGATTGTCAACCTTGTTTGACTTGACGTGTACAGTGTGTCTGTTGTCTTATGGCTGAATGCAAGAGCCAACATCATTCTTTCTGTGCTGAGGATGGATTCTAGGAAGGGAGGACATGCAGACAAGAAAGCCTAGCCTCTCCATCTACTGGAATTGATGCTCCTGATGAGAGTTGTTAGAGTGCATTTGATGTCTCCATACATTTTGCGTGCAATATTAGTAGTGTTTCATGTGGCTGAAGGCTGTTCTGGAGGTTTGGTGAGCTGTAGTATGTTTGACCTGGTTGAGACCAGATCATTTGCCTTTTTTTCTCCCCTGCACTTTGAATAAAAGCAGGGAGAGCCTGTTTTATTTCATGGAGTAAAATTGATTCATGCTCCGAGCGGAAACTGATGAAAGCCATTGTGTACAGTCAGATGTCATGAATACGGGCAAAACAAGTGTACATATGGGAAGTGCACATGAGGTCATTTACAGGCAATAAGAAGATTCTAATGTAATTAATTTAGGCAACAGTAGGAGCTAGCCTTATTGAGCATGATCTGTTTTA
Source organism: Spondyliosoma cantharus (assembly GCA_900302685.1). Classification (NCBI taxonomy): domain Eukaryota; kingdom Metazoa; phylum Chordata; class Actinopteri; order Spariformes; family Sparidae; genus Spondyliosoma; species Spondyliosoma cantharus. The sequence goes on from OMLP01045679.1 coordinate 37,601, forward strand.
TGCCTCTTGCCTCAAAGTCTACAACATAAACCACATTTTTCGAATTAGTAAAAATTAAGGCAGCACGCTGGCTCACTGATGCCGGTTTGATTCCTGGCCTGCTTTCTCTGTTCTCCCTATGCTTGCACTTGTTTCACTGACATTGCACCCAGTATGTTTGTGTGTGGCCAATAAAGATTCTTATAGTAATGATCGTCTGATGTTATGCAGTCATTATTATGTGTCCGAATGCTGAACTATACTTGATTCAAATACTTCATAGGAAACTGATGCTAGTTAAAGGAAATGAAGCATAATTAAGCTTGTGCGTGAGCGTTATTATTCACCTATCCACTGTAAGCATTAGTAAGCTTTGAGGAGGGTTGGTAAAACAGTCCTTAATGATTGAGGTAGGGTTGGACTATTTTTTTTATTTTATTTTTTTAACTTAACTGAATTAATTTTTTCAAGTCTTTCATATTGCGGGCCAAATTAATCAAAAGGTTATTCATGTGTATTCATGTATACGCTGCTCATCTGCAGCAGTCGGAAACCAGTTTGTCATCACCCTAACGATATGTTGTCTTTGCTACAGGCCATCCTCCCAGCCCTATGTCATGGCCAGTGGAGTAACCAAGCCGGGCACTTCCAACGGTTACCCCATGAAGGCACAGCTACAAATTATTGGTGAGCCACAAAAGTTAGGTTCTATTGTTTATTTTTAAATGTTTTTATGTTTGTGTATTTTTTCCCCTCATTTTGCATTCAAAGTTATGTCATATTTGTTCAGAACATGATTAACATGGCTTTTATAATACTGTTAACAAAGAAGTAAATAAATAAATAGTACTAAAGCACTTAAATACCATAACGTTATAATGGTAAATGAAAGTTGGCTAAATTCCATTCAGCTGCTTCAGTATCAGGGTCCTGATGATGTGCGTGCTGGCTCACTGTCACACTGTCATGGCTACTTGGGACACTTAATGGTGCAATATGTAAGAATTGGCCACCTTTCAAATTCATGTTGAAAGGTGCACTATGTAGAATTTTAATCAGAAGACATCGCTGATTAATTTCCTTTCTTCCTAAACAAACCGAATAAATAAACTGACCTTAAATGACAACATCATTTTACTTCATGAGAACAGCGTGTTTATTCGGTTATGGAAAAGTTTGTATTAGTTTGTATTATTACCTCATTAATATAGAAATTCTGAGTTTGAAATTCTTCTCCTAAACTACGTGTTGCCCCTTTAAAAGAAAAATAAGGGGCAGCCGATCAGTTACCTGTAGCTTCTGTTTGCTAGTCAGCTCAGTTAGTCGTGCATCTAGCGGTATGGGCTGGAAGCTTGGCAACCAGGGGTTGGTAAACACCACTAGCAAGGGAGCTTTGGACCAGGACTGGCTTGCTGGTTGGCATGCTGACTTCAGTAGGCCTAAATATCCCTGTAATACAATACATAGACATCATAATGTCCAAACTGTAAAATTAGTTTTACTTTTTGGATGTTTACAAAGAATATTCTTTCATATTGCACCTTTTACAGAGCCATTGTTAATGTCTTTACTAACACCTGTGCTCTTACTCTGACATGTAAAAATGCCTGCTTTATTGTGAGAACTGTCTAGTTTGCATTTTGAGGTAGTCATTACTGCTGCCTCATCAGTTTAAATTCATTTTGCAGTTTTTTTTTTAATTTCAGCTGGTACGGCCGGAATTCATCGCAAATCATGTTCCTTTGTTCTGCTTTTCATTTGAAAATGTGTGCTTTATTTCCTTGTTCCTGAAATATTGCGTGCTTCCTTGTCTTGTCCTCATCTCTCTCTTTCAGTGCTGTCAGCAAAACTAAAAGAGAACAAGAAAAACTGGTTTGGTCCCAGTCCCTATGTGGAAGTGACGGTCGATGGCCAGTCCAAGAAAACTGAGAAATGCAACAACACCCACAGCCCCAAATGGAAGCAGCCGCTCACTGTGTGAGTTATAGTCTTGCCAGGATTACCAGACCCTATGACATTTAATCACATTTTTGATGATCATACTTGATTATTGTGTTCTAATTAGAGCTGCACCAATTAGTTTAAAAATGTTTAATGGATTGATTAATTTAAGTTGTGAAATTAGTTGCCGACCATTTACATCAGGTAGTTGCCGCTTCAGTTCCAACCGACCATACCTGTGTTGAATAGTTTTTAAAATGCTGATGTTTGCACTGTTCTGCTGTGTGCATGCTCACATTCGGCACACAGGACACTGAGTGAATTGTACCGTTTGAACGTTTACAGGAAATGTATTCAGCTTTGGTAGGCATCTTACCCTGATTATGAGTGATCCCGTTGTGTTAAATGTCCCCAGACTGGTATTCCAGGAAGCTCAAAACAACCCTGTTCCATGTAAAAGCTATCAGCACTTTGCACTTGTTGTTAAAACTCTGGGGTAGCACTTCAAACTGTTCAAGAAACTACAATTACTGCCCTTGGGTGTCTAGCCATCATTGATACAGTACAAGAAATGATTAAGAAAGATTAGTCATAGTTGTATCAGATTTTAGTTGATCATTGAAAATGTTTTGGAAGCTGATAAAGAAACACATAGTACATAGTAATCACTACCTGTACTTCTGGGTGAAATGAAGTTCAACCCAATGTACAAACGCTTGTACAAGTCTGCTGATGGTCTATGTGTAATAAGCCTTTCTGGCTAATCATGAGATTGCTCATCGTCCCCAGAGATTGAATCAAGTAATTACAGTAATCACTGTATTTTTTTGGATGTTTGGTTTTGGGGAAGAAAAATGTTTTTTTTAAATATTCTTGCTGACTATACTGTTTAGTGTTGCACGTCAACATTTCTTCATTAAACTGTCTTTGGGGAGATTTCTCAAAAGCCTTCGAAAATAGACTTCCTTCTAATTGTGTAAAACTGCTGGCTTAACATCTGATCTTGATCAAGATGTCTTTGCGAATGAGTCACCAGGACTTGGTTTTCAGGAAGGATTTTCTCCCTAGAGTAACTCAGAGTTCAGGAGAATTGTGTGTATAGTTGAAAGAATTGATATGCTATCTCCCTCGGGTTAGCACTTACAAGGAAAATGCCACTTGGAGGTGAGGGAGTGTGTCCGGTTCACTTACAGGAATCTTGTTTCCAAACATATGCTGTACACTTGGTGCACTCCCTGCAGTGCGACATATTCACACATCAGATGTCCTCTTAATTTTAGCCTGTCCAGGATCTTTCTTAATATAGAGCTCTCCTACTGTTTCCCCTGGACCCATGGGGGGCAGAGTTTATTACATAACAAGTGTTTACTATGGGATGTAATGGGACCTGTGTCCATCTGTCCACAAATGTTTTTTTTCCTGGGGGCGCTGAGGGTGCAAGCTAAACAACTGTCATCGTGATGGTTACGGACACTCGTTGTCCCCGAATAGCTTCTGAACTTTATTGTCTGTGGTGCTTTCACAACCAGACTCTCGCTGCTCACAGCTGCTCAGACCTGCTGAAGTTGAAGTCATTTTTTGTCCTTGTTGCTATCTGTGACACTGTTTTTTTTTTTCCACAATATCATTTTACCCAGACGCTGGATGGAGATATCAGGTGGTGGCAGCTGTGACGCCTTAGATTGCCTGTTTCTTGCTGGAAAAACTGTGATCAATAAGATGATTATGATGCCTATGAAGTCCTGATAGTTAGAACCTGGAGAGCTTTCTGAAATCAGATCCTCAGTAGACAAGAGCAAGGCACGGCTCCTTTTACCCCTCAAAAGTATCGATGCTTTGCATGTTCCAACTGAACTGTTTGTTTCGACAGGATTGTGACTCCATTCAGCAAACTGGTGTTTCGCGTGTGGAGCCACCAGACCCTGAAGTCGGACGTGTTGTTGGGTATGGCCACGCTGGACGTCAGTGACACGCTCAAGTCTAACGACATGAAAAGTGAGTGTATGATACAAAGACGCGCTGAAAGCACACACAGCTGTTCTGCGTATGCTTTTCACTTCCTGTTTCACTACATGCTATGAATATTTTCTTTGTTTCTTTCAAAACAACATGTGCCAGCGCCATCAGGGTGTCCTATGCGTGTGCATCTGTTCCCCAAAAATTGTAGATTTATTTGACAAAGAAGAGCTTGGTGGTCTGTTAGAGATGTGTCATCAGGCAAACATACCTCCTGAATGATTGGAGGCTAGTTTCAACCCGTGCTCTTTACCAGCACGTGCACAGATGTTAGCACTTTCCAAACCTGTACCAACTCTTCTGCACTTCAAACCAAACTAAGATAAATGCTACAACGCATAGCTAGACTACTAAGTTAACCTTTATCTCAAAAGCCTGCTGTGATTACAAAGACATGCTGTCATGTCAGATTGTTAAAATGTCAAAATGAAATAGTGTATGTAGATCAGTACTTCTTAAAATGAATTTAAACATATTTTTTTTTATTTATTTATTCATTAACATTATTTAGGGGACATGTTCATGTGTTCTAATATGATCTTTATTCTGTATATGTAAAAAAAAAAATGCATGTTTTTCTTTATCAAATAGTTTTGCTGGTATGTTCTTTGTTTTCCTGTTGTTGAAACTTTTGAAGCTGGGGCATTGTTCATTTATTTGAAACTGCTGTTGCAGTTGCAAGAAATGTAAAGTGCATCACATCCTGCACATCCGAGGTTTTTGCAATGCCTTATCTGCTATCTATGTAATGTGGTACGTGTTGATACAACTTTGTGCCAGCAGTCAAACAAAATGTCGAAACGGTAGGAGGCTATCAAAGCATTTGCACATGTGGATTATCAGACTTTTTTTTTTTTTATAGAGTGAAAAAAAAAATCAATGAGCCAGTGCACTCAACATTTCTGGAGCAGGCTGCTGGTTTTTCTCAACCCCCTTTTCCCTTGTAGATTTTTATCTTTGGTTTGTTTCTCAAAGACTCCATTCACTCCCCTGCCTGGTCATTTTTTATGCATGGACCCTGTCCAGCAGTGCTAATGACAGAGAACTCTGGGTACAAATCACATGGCATGAGCTGATTGACCTTCCATGTCAGAGCAGGATAATACGCTCTGATCTCCATATGTTTGTAATTTCAGTGACTCAGAGATTTGATTTCATGTTTGAGTCCATGACTGTCTGAGCAAAACAGCAACATTTAGCCTGAACAGGAACAGCTGATTGAACAGTGTTGTGATGTTCCTTTCATTCATTTAGATCATTTATCTTGATTTAAACTGTAATGTATCTCTACACTGAGCCAAGGAAAAGACTACTAATATGGCTATGGAATGGTGATACTGGAAATATTCAATACACTTGGTATTTGGCCATAAAACTTGTATTTCAAATGTATTTCTTGATGTTAATAATCTATTTAGTGTTGCTGCTGTATATCACTGGTTTTACTTTGAGGAAAGGTAAAGGGTCTATGCATCGTATCAATGATTGGCTCAAGGTGTGCCTATGTCATTAACAGCACAAGATATATTTAATTTGTCATTGTCTTACCTGTTTTATTTTTGTTGTCTTGCTGTAGTCTCTGAGGTGGTGCAGACCTTACAGCTGTGTGCGGACAGAGACCAGTCAGATGTGGTGGGAGATTTGTCTGTCTGCCTGGACGGCATGACAGTCGACCCAGAGATGTTC
>OMLP01045681.1:0-14902 GCA_900302685.1 Spondyliosoma cantharus
GCCCCAGAAAAATTCACAATGACCTGATAACAAAACAAGTCTGATTGTAGAAAATGCAAATATAGATTTAAAGAAGAACACATTTTGTCATTTTGCACATATATTATGCTTAATAAACTTGCAGAGGGCTGGATGTAAATAAAAGTTCATAATGATGTCGACAATCAACTTAAGATACTCCTTTTTTATACCTTGGGTTTTGTACGAAAATCGTTTTCATGTCAGTAACAACAGAGGAAATATCAACATTATATAGAGGCACTGACAATGATATCAAAAATGAATGGTAGACAGCAAGTCTTTATGTAGTTCTACATAATTTACGGATGATTATCAATGAATGAAACATACCACATAAAGAGAAGACTTTAAATTGTAACTTGATGTAGGGGGATCTATCAGCACAAACTCCTGTCATTGCATTTGAATGAACTGTAGCCTGCAATGAGCGATCAACTCTTTAATTTATGAGTTGACTGTCTTCACAGGAGGATGGAGGAGGTCCTGGTTCTCGTGGGTCGTTTTTTTCCCAAGATCTACCAGAGCCGGCGAGTACTCTGGTTCGCCCTGACGCTGTTTGTGGTGATGTGTCTGGTTATCAGTATTTTCACATTCTTCAGTGACTACTACAACAGACGTGAGGAGACGTAAGCAGAGAATGAACTGTGTGTGAGGGGGAGATGAAGAAGATCTTTGGACGAGGTGTAGCAGCACAACCAAAGAACCCCAGAACAAAACAACAGAGGCGGCAGTCGTGCTCTGTTAGTTTACCATATCACCACACTCAGACTCACTTGAATCCATGACCCCAACTCTGGAGGGCCAAAGGCGTTTTGGGAGGCTTTATGGACAACGCTGCCTTTAATAGAATTAAGTTATAACTTTGTTTGGACTGAAACATTTACAGATTGTTTGCTGCAACAAGAGAAAAATATATAATTTCTGTTTAGGGACCAATTATATAGTGTGTTGAAGTATATATTTAAGCTAGATGCATACATAATGATAGGTTCTAGTTTGGGTACTGTTTGATAATGAAGATGGCACTTTCCATTGAACGCCACAATAGAAAAAGTGTATATTTATCTACACTCTAATGTTAAAGTATAATCTCTCAGGTCCAGTAGATAACAAAGCCTCTGAGATTTTTTGAAGTCATATTTAAAGATATAGAGGATAAAGGAATGTTTCTATTTTTTGTTTTATATCTTTAATGTATATTTAAAAGCCTTGAAAATATGAGCACATTCCAAAGTAGTCCCTTAAGTGCAATATTTTGCAGTTGATGGTTCTAGTTTGTGCCATTTTTGGATTGTGTCTTCAGAGCACTGAGAGATTTTCTTCTTGTATGAGAGCACTGTTTAGACTGTATGAGGCCTATATTTTTATCTTCTTTGCACATGTGTGGCTACCTGTGTTGTTTGTTTCTCTATGGATTTTATGCTCTGCCACCTCACCTTTAAATAAAGGTGCCTGAAAACATACTGTATTCGATTCCATGGAGGGAAATAAAGCGCAACCAAGGGTTCTTTTAACGTTCACTTTTTGAACCACTGAGTGGCAGCAGGAACAAAGTGTGAGCATATAATCACCTTCTAAAGGCTTAGTTGCATTGTGGGTAATGTAGACAACTCCTGTAACACTGATGGACTCATTAGGGACAGAAACGAATTATCAACATTTTTACTGCAGAACCACAGATATCACTTTTATTCCAAAGATTCTCTTGCCTACATTAACCACAATGCAATTTAGGACAGCTTAACAGCGTGCAAAATCTCTGCAAAATCAAGGGGACATAAAGATTCAGGTCAAATTTCTTCACAAGATCATATTGATATGAAAATAAAATATATATATCTTTATAGCTGCTAAGAAATAGTTTTCGCAAAAAATACACTTATTTGCTAATGTGATACGATTAATATGACGCTCACGTTTATATGAAGTACGTACAGCTTTGTTTGCTTAGCTTAGCACAAAGACTGAAACGGGAAATAAGCTAGCCTGGCTCCTGTCAAAGATAACAAAATCTACCTACCAGCATCTCTAAAGCTCTCTAATTAATATGTTATGATTCGTCTGTGTGTCAGAACCAAAACTGAAGTGTAGTGTAGTGTTCTCCTCATGTGACACTGCAGTAGGGGAAACCAGAGAGAGTCACAGTACCTACTGTAGGCAGTGAATTAAACCAATGGAAATCATATTCTTGTTCTCCAGCATTCCTGTTGTTGCTATCAAAGACATCAAAACATCATATTCTCAGGGGAGTAGCATAATTATCGAGGAAACCATTTGGTGTCCTGTAATATAAGTTCCCCAGTCTTAATATGACTCCATAGACACAAATCGCACCTTTTCCGTTACTCCACATTGTAAATTATTCTGCCGACTCACCTCATTGACACCTAACATCTGCCAGAAAACACGGCTGCGTGTTCGTCAGCACTCTATGCGTCATTTCCTGCTGTCAGGGTTTGGGCAGAGATGTTTTTGTGGAAGTGGGATGTCGTCGTGTGCCAAAGGCTTGTAGGAGGATACCAGAGATCATAAGCAAGTTCATGATTGAGTAAGGCCCCATGGGAGGAAATCATTTGGACAGAGTGCCCAGTGTTAGACGTTAGTAACTGTGCAACTCTCTTGCTGAGGACACGATCATGTAATGTCATTATTTATTTTTTTTATGAAGTGTAAGCTAATTGTATTGCTTATGTAAGTAACTGAAAAGCACTTTTTAATTCACAGTATGTGACATCTGAGCGGTTTATCAGTGACAACAAAAGACAAAAATCACAAGAAAAACTCCAAGGCACTCTCTTTTAAGATATTAAAACACCTATATTGAACTGGCATGGTCGTGTTAGACCTTAAAGGAGACATATAATGCTCATTTTCAGGTTAATAATTTTATTTTGGGTTACTACCAGAATAGCTTGACATGCTTTAGTGTTAAAAAAAACACATCAGTTTTTTTTAATACTGTCTGAAACACTCCGTTTTAACACCTGTCTCTTTAAGGCCCCTCCACCCAAAATCCCCTTTCTCCTCTGATTGGTCAGCTCACACATGCCTGAGCCAGCACCACTAACAACAGAGTGGCTGTGCTTAACCAATTTGTACGTGCCAAACTAGCTGCTTGGTATAAATTATGCAAAAGTGTAACATGGTGACGAGTGTGATGTCACAAAGACACAGAACAACGAGGTGTTTCGGGAGCAGTGTTTTCTGTGGGAGAGGGGAGCTTCTGTTTGTGCGGACTGTGACATTTTTAACTTCCCAGATCTTTAACATGCAAACAAACATTTATAAATCACTCAAGGAAAAGAAAAAAGGAAAAAAACAGAACACATCTCCTTTTAAAACAAACTAACTCGGGTCGAAATTTTCACAGACCCTTGTTTAATGTCCTAAACTTTATTCACATTATGTTCAGACACATTCACCAACTTCGATCCAAACGTTTTTGACCCTGGCGACCAAGTGAAACAGACAGTTATTGTGGGCTATAACTTTGTTTGAAATATTTGGGATAATGTCAGTACACAGCTCAGGAAAATATATAATAGAGGCCTTGTTAATGCAGAAATGTTTTATTATAACTTTAAGAACATTTCTGTTTGACTCATCATTTTACTATTCCAGGAAAATGAATTCAGTGCATTCGGCCTCCCTTTTCTGTGGCTCGATCTTCTGCTGACATAATAGTTTTATCTCTTTCTCTCATGGGCCCTGCTCCCAGAACATATGATGGATCTTGATGTTATCTGTGAGTAGTACTTCCCTCTTCCTTTTCCTTTACTTTCTGGCAATGACAGAGTCCACACGCACAGATGAGCAGAATCACCTCTATTTAACCCGGTCATTTGGCTCGCAGGCACATAAAGCGTGCAGCACTTTGTCACTCCCACCATTCGTCCGCCTCTACTCGGAGCAGTCATGAATATGATCTGGCTTTGCAGCATATCGGCGTTGTCAATTGCTCTGGTCATCTGTGATAAAAATATTGACACAAGCCACGTCAGAGGTAGGTGATTCCAGCTGTTTCGATATTTATTTACATAATTCTACCTTTTTTCTTGGCCTAAAAGTAGAATTTGTTGTTTGATTTTAAATCATTTTACTGCATCGACAGCAAACCTAAATCTGTGAATGTCTTATCTGCCAGTTTTTCCAGCAGCGAACAAAAGTATTTCCGGAGTCTTCCAGGCGACCTCCCTAAATCACCTCAACCAGCCTCAGTATGCCTTCAATGCCTCTGAAGCTCGGAGGCTCTGCTTGTCCCTCGGAGTGAACATTGCCTCAAAAGCACAAGTGAAAGAAGCTCTAACTAGAGGTTTGGAGACATGCAGGTAAGACAAGTGAGAAAAAAGGCACAAGATCTCCTCAGTCATCTCAGTGGAGTGCCTTATGTTATGTTATGTTATGTTATGTTATGTCATGTCTTGTTTTGCTTTGTTCAGGTTCGGGTGGATCGATGAGCATCTTGCAGTCATTCCCCGCAGAAAGGCCGTCTCTCATTGTGGTCAAAACCAGACGGGCTTGGTGACATGGCGAGCATCTGTTGAACACAAGTTTGATGTGTTCTGCTTCAATGAATCAGGTATGATGTTTGTATCTTTGCTACACATCAGTTCACAAATCAGTTTGGTGGTGCTTGCCCCAGCTTTTTGTTCTTTAAACAAAACAATCTGGTTGAAATTTGATGTCCATCAGAAGTTATTTACTCAGATTAATATTAATGAACACTCCTGATAAAGGTTGTGCTAAGACTCAGTTGCATATACATTTGGACTGAGGCTGTATTCAGCTATATATTTTGGTGGAAAAATACTTTGCTCCAAAATGTATGAACAATTTTTGGACTGAAATTGTACATAAAAGATTTGTTTCTTAACTAAATACAGTATATAACTAAATATTTAATATTATATTTATGTACGGAAACCCATTCGAAAATGTCTTTTTAATATTTTCCAATACTGTGTCTAAACAGCTGTATCTGTGAGAAAATGAGAGGCAGATAATCTTTCCTTCAGTAAAAGTTAAACTTATGTAAATGATACAAACATACATTTATCAAATAGCATGCAATTTAAATAGCACTAATGTAATCTCTCACGGCCTTCATGTATACACACAGATGCTGCGACACAATTGAAGGATACAACAACTTCGAGCCCTTCGAGCAGCAGAGGTTCCTTGAGGCGAACTCAGTCTCACTCTGAGGCAGCAAACCCCACCCGGAGCCTCCACTCTACCGCTTCCTCCTCCCATCTGCCTTCTTCCTCTTCAACTACTGAAACCATGGAGAATGAAGCAGAACCGGCCCGTTTTACTGGCAGTGCACAAGCCTCTTCTGGAGGTATGAGAATTTAGCTTACAACAGAATTAATGCTGTGGAGGACATTTTTGTCATATTGAGTTCACAGTGTACATAACATACAACGTGTTAAAGTTACAAAATACTAATAACAATTGAGGATGTCATTTTTGTTTTATTTGACTAATGTCTTTTTCCTTTCGTGTATCTTTCCCAGGAAAAGCTATTCTAATCACCTCAGCTTGTGCCATTCTTCTTATTGCAATCACAGTAATTGCATACATTAAAATGTAAGTGGTTTTCCATGTGAAAATACTACACAGAATCTTTCATTATTGTTACATCAAGTGTATAACAAGATTTTTCTTTCTCAATGTACACAGTCGAAGGAATCGTGTTCTGAGTGTTGACATGAAGCCGCAGGAAGAGTTCATCCAGACAGAAGAGTGGACGTGTGTGAAGAGTATCAGTGAAACCAAGACAGACGTTCAGGAAGATGAGAGGATAGAAGTGGACGACAGTGAAAGTTAAACTTTTGAGATATTTCTAAGAACTCTGTGAATAACTACTGTGTATTATTTTGTCTAAGGACAGAAATATGTTCCTTTTTGTGTGCCTTGTTTTTCTGTTATAAAATGGCCTTGAAGCGCACTTATTTTTGTATGTATTTGTAAGTACTGTATATTCAGTCATCTGATGTTATTAAATGATGCGGTTTTGCCACTAGATGGCAATGTTTGCAATACAATCATTGTGAGGCCTGAAGATTTTTTTATTCTTTTGACATACTGTTTGCTGCCTCAGATAATGAACATACATGTAAATGTGTTGTTTCTATAACATTTTCACTTCACAGAAAGTCCCTGTGTTCATTTATGGGTATCTTTCCAAAAACTCACTGAATTGTCTTAAGGGAGAGACAGAAGGAATGTCCCAGACATCATTCGTCTCTTATCAGACTGTTCTGAACTAACATTGTGTAAAGCTCTCTCTACCATAAGTGTTCCTCCGTCCAATGTACAGTGTATACAGTAACTGGAAAAACTTGAAGTTTATGACATACCCCCTTACAAAATGGAGTGTAAGGTGCAGTTGTTTATACATAGCGGGATTGTGTAATGACAAGCATGTGACCCTTCTTCACACACGTCTGACCCTCCACAGCAGCCAAAGTGCCATCAGACATCCAGTAATCCTTTGTTATCAACTTGTGACCAGCTAAGCAGGACATTACAATTTTCACTGACTCATCACAGTCACCCACCAGCACTTTTCAAAATAAAGGTAAACTATGGTTATTGAGAGCTCAGCATGCTTGGATTCTGTCTAATGGGAGGTCCATTTTATTCACTCAAAGCTTCAGACTTTACTGCGTCGACTATGAAGCTAAGCTCATTGCACAGTGTCTCGTGTCTGTAGGCCATGCGGATCTGGGCGACGTTGGTGCGACGGATATCGTTCCCTTCGGGTCCATCTTTCTGATAGTTCACTCCCAAGAAGTGCCTCTTATCCTGTAAGCAAACAATAAAATAATTGTTGCGAGACATATAGGATGGAGATGAAGCCATGCCTGGTGTGATAAAGGCGGAGTGAACATGTCACTGTCCTGTACCTGGTGAGACAGTCCACTTTGTAGCACACTGTTTCTGGCTATCTCACATACATCACAGGTGCTGAGCTTCCACAGCTGAGCTGCGATGGCGTACTCTTCCATCAGGGGTTCCTACAATCAGCACACAAAAATAATGGATGTGAATTATTTACACTGCAGAACAAAATCCATCTGAAGTAAACAGCAATAGTATGTTTGGTACGGACATTCAAGCTAGTATCATGTCATACTGAAGTGCGGCCTACTTAATTCTGTGTCGGTGTTTGTGTTTACCTTGGTGTAGTGGAACTGCATGGGGTCGTCTGTGGACAGGGACACACACAGGCCTTTGTGCAGGAATTCTCTGAGAGGATTTTTGGAGTATTCCAGGAACAAGCTGTTGTTGCTGAGTGGAGACATGGCAATTGGCACCTGGGCCAGGTAGTACAGGTACTGCAGCACAGGGCTCTGAGGAAACATGAAGAAAAATGAGTACTGCTCTGGCAACACAAATGGTACACACGCAGACAGTACACAAAAGTAAAAAAAAAAATGGCCCACTGACTGTTTTATGCACATATAAATCACCATGTCTCCTAAAACCATTTCAGCTGATCACATGCTATCTGTATGCTAGCTGAATCTGCCAGCAGCTCCTACCTGCTACGTGAGGACTCGCATATTAAACCATTACAGTTTGCTCCTGGTTCCCTGACCAGAGCTAATATTAACATTTTTAAGCCTTTCCCCACACTGCCCAGACTGTTAATTAAATAAATAAGACATATATATACCTAAACATGCAGAAATAAAATAACTATCTTGCTACCTCATTAAACCAAATTGCTTGAATATGGTAAAAATGTACAATTTGTTTATAAACTAATCATCATCAGCGAGTCATCATTTTTCTCTTTCTTTAGAACTCTTTCCATGGTCCTGTTTTTGGAACATATTGTCTATCCACATGAAACTCAAAACTTCCTCCCTCTCACCTACACTTCCCCTATTTTCAGCTGTTCCGTGATGAACCACAGCGCTAAAAGTGAGAAATCCACAGGGACTTTTGGATACAAGACTTCAAAACAGTCAGAAGGAAAAGGAGTTCATTTGAGTTTCGACTATGCTGCTCCACTGTGTTCTCATACTGTCTCTATAAACTATTTCAGTTTACTATAATCCATTTTGAACAGGGCCAAAAAGCATAAAGTATAGTCATATTATTGATCTTTGGCTGGGGTTGTGCCAACTCAGCAGGAGCCCTGTGTCGTCCCCTCCCAGCCCTGTAGGCAGCATATGAATTCCACACTTTAGTCACTGTAATAGTAAGTCAAAAATGAGCCTGTCAACACATTTGAGATACCTTCTTCAGGTTGAGTCCATGTGAGATGTTGTCAGATGTGAGAAAGGCAGAGACCAAATGAGTGATTGATCCAGCTTCTCCACAATGGGGACGAAACTGGAAGGTGCTCAGTCCAAGCTCTCTACAGCATCACCAAAGGACATGACAAATCTTTCAATCAATACATGAGCAAATTACGGAACAGTGTCTTATATTGTTCATCTCTGTGCTGATGGTATTAAAAGCGGTACAGCATATTGCAATGTCCAGATTACTCTCATTATCTGTGATTGCTGAGAAGGTTCTTACTTTCCTATGATTAATTAATCACTTCTTCCCTGACAGCTCTACAAAATAAGTGCTGGACCTGCAGAACTGGGTCAGGTCTCAGATTAAGTCAAAAATGTTCTCCGTCATTCTCAAAGAAAAGCACTCTGTTTTCAAATATTAGTGTGTGTAATAAGCCGTCAGCTCTTACTTTCTGAGGTTGTTGAGGACCATGATGTTTGCATACATGTGGAAGAGGTAGTAGCTGTAGGGAGGGTTGTCATCTGTAGTCCACTGTTCTGGCTTTGGGCTCCTGAAGGAGAACATGTGATCGCTGTGTTTGGACTCATCATCCACGCTGTCAAAGCCTGACACCTGCACTCACACAAAGAAGATAAGTCATTTACTACTGGGACAGCTTTATGAATCCCGGCAGGTCCTAAAGGTAATAATGTCACATATATTATTAACAATTCTGTATTTATAAACACAACATAAACATTTTCTAAATTGTTTACAATGCTCTATAAAGTAGCAATGTGTAAGCAGTTATAAGGCCATTTTAAAGTGTTTATCAATGTACAGTATTTGTCAACAATTATTGCCTCTACTATGAAACATTTTTCACATTATACTGCATTTAAATGATAAAGAGGTTCAAGTGAGGTGTTACCTCATCAATAATCAATAGCATGGAATAGGTAATATTTGAAACTTGAGGAAAATAATCACTATTTTGGTCAGCTATTGTTCTATACATTTTGGCATGATGGACCCTTAAAAATCTCACATATTTGAGGAAGACGTGGAGTTCTTTGTGCTTCTGTGGGTTGACGGTAGCCTCAAACAGAGGAAGGAATATGTTCTCCAGCATCTTGGCAAAATTAGGTACCAGCTTCTTTGACTTGAAAATATCACTGAAGCACATAAAAAACATTGTATTATATTTAAGTTAATTTCACAAGTTCACATTTTGGAAATTACTTTTAAATTAGAAGCTTGCGGGTTTCTTCAGACCATAGCACTCACTATATCCTGGGCACTTGAATCATCCACCGCATGTTCGGAGAGTGTAGTTTGTGGTTAATGAACCACTTAGACAGACTGTCCCACTCATCTGGAGAGCATCCATAGATGGAAAGGCGAGGCTCTGCATGCTGGTACTTACTCTCCTCCAGGTCATGGGCCACTTCCTGTTGAAGGTGAGAAGTAGAGTGTGTTAAACTGTGTCTGCATCAGTTCAGACCTGAAATGTATCATCACATGATCTGATACCTTTATGATGCGAGCAAAATAGTCTCCGTTAATGAAGTTGTCTGTTTTCAGGAATATCTCTCGAAGTTCACTGGCTCCCACTGGGTTATACTTGGAATTGAACTTATCAAACCGGTGGAAGGTGTGTCTCCCCTGGACAGTTATACATTAAAAAGCATGTTTGTCAACTGGTATTTTCCTGCAATGGCAGGAATATTAAGTGCCACAAATTAAAGGCAGAGGGGGTGAGGGAATTGCAAGTTGCAGAGAGATTCTTGACATGAAATACCTATCCATTCCAATGATTATCATGTCCCATTATGTAGAACACAATAATTCACAAAACTTATTCATTTTCCTCCCCATTTAAACATATTTAAAATGAACACAGAAAAGCAAAATTAGCCTAATGCTAAAACATGGTGGCCTTTCCAGCTTTTCTTACAGCATGTACATCCAGAGAGTCCACGGTGAGGTCATAGGGGTCCTTATTGAGGTTGTGGAAAACCTGCTGGAGAGTCATCTTTTGTCCTGCCTTTTCCAGCACCACACGGTCAGCATCAGTCTTGTATGTTTTCTGGATGAAGGTCAGCAGGTGTTTCTGAGACATGCAGGCAGCCGCATGAATATGTGTGTCCACCTGAGGGGAAGAAGCAACTTCTATGTTTGACAAATGCACACTTGACTTTTTCTTCTTTAATTAGTCAAAATTAAGAAAGACAGCATCCACTGAGATGTTTTCACCGAAACAATATTTGGGATACAAGATTGGATTATACACTCTTTAGAGCGCCTGTAGATGGAGATCTAACCTTTCTAACATTGTAGAAATCTCTGTGAGGCACGCTCTTTAGTTCCTTTAGCTCAGCCATCTCATTGAGCATCTCATGGAGGTAGAACTTCGAGCTCAAGAAATTCAGCCGTCTGTGACAGTAGGTCTTCCTGAAAATTACATTGGATTAGATTGGACGTCAGTTTAGTAATATAAGTAATGCTTATTGGCAACAACTGGTTATACAACCACAGTTGTGTGTTGAACAAGCATACTGTAGCTGTAGCATGTTATCTATTTTGGCAACCTACGTGGGTCCATCTGCAATCATTGCAAGCACGTGACTAAGGTCAATGGCAAAGGTCTCCAAGTCTGGGTAAGGAAGGTCGTGGGGCCGGTTTTCTCTCATAGCCTCTGCATTATCATACACATGCACTATCCCATCCTTCATCTTCAGTTCAAAGTTCAGGTTCTCAGGGATGTTCTCCATGCTGTAGGGATCTTCCCCATATTTTGGATGCGGGCACATATCTGGCAGACCACAACATTCACATATAAACAGGAAACAATCATCAGTGACAGATACTTTTAAAAAATCACAATGTATAGACTCTTCAGACCTGGAAGAACTTCATCTTCTTCACTCCATCTCATGTTCTGAGCACTGCGGAGGAAATGGGCCGTGGTTCTGCATAATCTTTGATAGGCTAGCTTTGAGTATTTCTCACGAATAAGCAGAGCTTTAAAGAGACTTTTGGCTGCCTGCTCATAGTCCTCCACTGTGATCTGAATGGGGAACAAACATGACACGTACATTAATCTTAAGTGTTTTCTTATTTAAGCTTTTTTAACATCCTGTGTACAATAACAAGTTAGGAACTATCAATTAATACAATAAGTAAAGCTGTGAAAGCATTCATTTCTCTAATTGTGATGAACACCTGTAAATTCTCCTGTTCACAGTACTTACTCCAGCACAGTAATCACCACTAATAGTGACCCGCTGGTAATCGGGACAGGTTTCTGGCAGTGATGAGCAGGTGGAGCTGGGGGACATGAATGGTGTAGCTGACACTGACCGCGTCCAGTCTGCATTCACTGGCATCTGCAGAGACATTGACTGGGAGCGGATCATCTTCAAACTTTTCTTCCTGCAAAAATCCCAACACAATTAATATCAGCAAACAAAACTTCACTCCAAGTCATGATGCATTTGTTAACTATGTTTTTTTTTATTTGTCTTACGCCTACCTCTTGGTGCTCTCCTCTGACTGCTGCTCTGCCAGCTCCTTAAGCAGTTCATGTTCCTTGGCTTGTTGCAGGCCAATTGGACAGTCCTCAGGCACGGTGAACATTGATAAGGCATCCTTGTGGTCTTCTTCCTTTAGTGCTGATGCGTATACCTTCTCTGCTAGCAATTGTGTCTCCTCCTCTGCCTCACTCAGAGTTACCTTTGGAAACTGGCGAGACATATCTGCAAGAAGGTAGAAGCGGCAGTAAAATGACTGGCGACACTGACATGTACAGTATTTACAGGATACAAAGAGGCCCTGACCTCCTATAAGAGCTTTACTCGCTCCAACCAGTTTGTGCTGTTTTGTAAACAAGCAAATCTACCTGTGTAAGGGTTTGGGTGCAGTAAATCTAGGAGCTAACAGCATCAACACCTCGAGAGCTCTGTGAGAATTGCTCATGTTAGCTCAAATGACATTAAGTTGCTGCAGTTGTTCATGCCCTGTAGACTGACTCTTAAAACACAATTCCAAAACCCACAAAAAGCACCTCTTGAGGTCCCACAAATGAACCAGTACTCAACGCTGTCAGGTTGTCAATGTAGTGCAGTCACATCTTAGCCTAGCTACAGTTCATCCGCTCCCAGTTCATTTTCACAGTCACACATTTATTCTCTTTACTCAGTTACCTGACTTTGTTGATTTTCGTCCTAATTATCTTTTTCTGTTATCCCGTGTTCCTGTGAGCTGTCTTTACTTGTACTTTTTCATTCTTCACTATCTTTCTTTTCACATGTCATCCATGTAAAGAAACAAGTGACTATTATTTTGACAGGTACTATTAATAAAGAATTTTGCAACTGCCTGCATTGGGAGGCTGTGATGGAAACAATAGCTAATCCTGTGGATTATTCATTGGATTAACATCATACTAAACATTACTAGTGAAGCAAGCCCCAGTGCAATACCATTTTAAAATAACCTGTGTCAGTCGCCTTTATAGCAATCCCCCTGAGCTATTCTTGACATCTTACTTTATTGTCACTTGATAAAAACAATGTCAGTTATTATATTTTAGCCCTCATCAACAGTATAGCCTTATTTTTACTCCAGTATCTAATCCTGGATACACTCAACGCTGCCGCTATGTCAAACACACAACTGTCTATTTCTGCAAGGAGATAACCTGGGTGAACTGACAGTGTCTTGCTGATATCCTTAGTATTACAGGATGCAGTTCTGGTTACTCTGAGTTAAAGCAACAACAGAGAAAGGCCACGCCGCATGGTGTCATACAAGCCAATTTTCCGCTCTGCCAGGGTGCTTCCAGGAAGCTTATCATTCCGGACACACAACACTATTCTGACAACAGCTGTGTGCATCACCACTGCTGTGGAGCTTTATGGCACCACATGCACACTGTGGAAAGGGATAGGCACATAAAGTGGCATTGATCTGGAGATGATGGCCTTATGAATTAATAACCGTCCTCTAATACACCCTGAATCATTTCGTATTAGCATGATAAATATCAACTAGACTACACTATATATACAGTCTGAGATTTTGGATATCATTATAGCCCGTTATGGCAAAGGTGTTGTCTTTTCCTGGTTTTAATGGTTTCATTACAGTGGAGTGATGTACATTTCTGAACTTACCTGAGAGTTCTACTTATTCTAATACTACTAACTGGGTTGATGTTTCGTTAAAGTACCGATAGACATCCCTACACTATTGTTGCAGTATCGACATTGAGGTATTTAGTCAAAAATGTCGTGATATTTGATTTTGTTGCTCTATCCTAGCATTTCTAGAGAGCCGAGGTCACGCCCCTACCAATGGGACCTCATGGGACCGTATTTCGGAAAAAGTTTGTGTGGTTGTGACTGGAGAGAGATAACCATTTTTTTTTATATCGCTTGAATTGTGCCACGAACTACAAGTATGATATTTTTTTAATTCAAAAGATGATTTTTAAAGTCAAGAAAGTCACCTGAACAGTCAATCCGCGGCTAACGTTTGACGTAGCTAGCCTAATCGATATAATGGTAACGGAAAAATGATCCTTATCGTCAGAGGCAACGTTTTGGTGTTACAGAAGAGTTAGTTACATTGGGTGTAGTTAGCTACTTTTAAACCAACATACCAGCTATCATAAGGTTTAATTTACAAAATGTTGACATTACGCAAAAAAGTTTTTTGTGTTGTAAGTTAGCTAGCTAACGTTAACATTACTGACCTGCGGACTTTACTTTGAGGTTCTCAGCCTTCTGAACTGACTCTAATGGTAAGTCAAAAATTGTTGTAGCACATGCTTTAATTAGCAAAATAACGAAAATTGGTATTATTTTGTACAGACATTTCACAGGTCTCATCAACTCACCAACCTCAGTGGCTGTGGCGAAAACTCCAAGGGAACAACGTTGAATGTCCTTCGCAGCCGGGGCGCTTAGGGACCATCGTAAAATTGCAATCTCTGATTTTTCAGTTTGGACAATCAAAAAAAAATAACAATAACACACAAATACTGTCTGTTTTTAAGCTTATTATAGCTCATTCACAACCATTATCTCCCAGAAAAACAATTAATATTCAGTGAGCATATTTTATGAATATTACTCAGATAATGGTTGTGAAAGATCAATACTGACCTTAAAAACAGATGACAAGTAGAATGGTGTTGGTAGGGTGAAATTTCAGAGAGGTATTTCAAAACAAAACCGAGTAATATTCATAAAATATGCTCAATGAATACTGATTGTTTCTAAAATATTTTTACATGATTTTATGGGAGATAATGGGTGTGAAAGATCAATATCGACCTTACAAACAGATGACAAGTAGAATGGTGTTGGTAGGTTGAAATTCCTGAGCTATTTCAAAATAAAATGGAGAAATATTCATATAATGCTCACTGAACAATCATTGTGTTTGGGATATATTCAAATGTTTTTTTCTGGGGGATAATGGGTCTGAAAGATCAATATCGACCTTAAAAACAAATGAGAAGTAGAATGGTGTTGGTAGGTTGAAATTTCAGAGCGCTATTTCAAAATAAAACCGAGAAATATTAATAACTAATGTTGACTGAACATGATCTATAATAAGCTTAAAAACAGAC
>OMLP01045681.1:21084-36054 GCA_900302685.1 Spondyliosoma cantharus
TGGAGCAGTTCTCGTGATGTTCTCGCAGGAATGTTAGCCCGGAACCCCCCGCATCGCTCTTCTCGTGTCCCAACCATCTACCATTGAATACAGATGGAGCTAAAGCCTCAGCCTTCTCTGATGGCTTTAGGGCTGCTCTGTGGTGTGGGGTGAGCCAACAAATATGAGCTGAACCAAGCAGGAATGCGCCTGGCACCCTGTCTGCCCCTCTCTTTTTTTTAGGGGACGGGGGGGCATCATAACCAGGGGAATGTAGTAAGAGGAGGGGAGGCTCTAATGAGACCCTGTAATCACTTAACAGAGACCAGGTGCTCTGTGTCTTGCTGTAGCGGTGTACTCCAGACAATAGAATGCCACGTTTAATTTATGAGAGCTGTGAGCAAAGGAGGTCTGGACAAGATTTAGATTTTGTATGCAAAATGTTTATTGAATAACAATGTTATTGCTTTGACACAAATAAAATAGAGCACATTTACAAATATATAATATACCTATAAAACATATCCTATTACCACAGTTTGCAAAATAATAATGACAAATAGCTACAATGCCCATATATATTTCTTCCTGTACAAAAATAGTTCTATCTGCATAAGTACTTTAATGTAACCTCTATATAATATTTAAATAAAGGAACTCATATATACATATACCTGCAATAAAAACAAATATAGATTGCACATGTTTTTGTACAAACAATAACAATTTCAAGTATATTTCAGTCCATTGTGGACTGGCACATATCTCACAGAATCTAAGGCATTTTCCCTTATACAGTGTCCAAAACTTGATATAAACTGAGAGCTTCAGAGCCCTGTAGAGTATCTTCCTGTTTGGCATTGTGATGAAGATGTCTTTTCCTGATGATTCATTTGACTTTAAGTCCAAATGGAAAAGTGCAGACAAGTACTGACAGTTTAGAACATGGTGGTATAATCCTTAGAGGATAGCACTTATCAAAGTCTTGGCCTTGAGGAAGAAATGTGTAAAGTCCCAGAATGTTAGAAGTGAGTTTCCTCTTTAAGCCAGAGGATGTGTCCACTTATTGGCCAGGTTTTAGCACTCTTCCTTTCCCTCTACCAAGCAGAGAGCAGCACCTGTTTGCTCCACGCCGTGCCATCCAGTGTCTGTAGGCCAGCTGCAGTTGTTTGCACGCTCAACATCGCAAAGCTGCACGGCTCAGCCTCCGAGAAACTCACTGCAGCCAATCTTGCCCTGACTCAGTCCTCATGCCTGGAAAAAATGTGCTGGAGCGTACTTGGCCAGAGTCTGAGGCATGTGGAGAATTTTAGAACTGAGCGGAGAGGACACTAACTCTGAGCAACTCCCTCGCTTTTGTTCTCAGCTCCTCTTGCAAAGTCCTGCTCATGTCCGTCTGAGGAGAGCCTCCAGCTTGTGAACTTGTGAGTCAGTTACGCTCCACGCGGGCCTCAGCCTGCCCTGCTCTAGCCTCAGTGTGACTCTGTGCGCTGGAAGAGATCGACGCCTCCGGCCGTATCCCTGTGGGCTGATCTTGTCACCAGGCGCCCTGCTGATCTTCACCTGGTTACTGAGTATGTGCAGGCGGTGTGCCAGGTCGTGCACTGTGCAGGTGCCCAGCGAACAACCTCTTCTTGACTGGTTGGATGAGTTTTTAGACCTCTTGGTTCGGACATTAATGTCAGTGCTGGAGAACAGAGGGAGAGACGAGAGGACATTAATCCATGCTGCTCAGTTGTGAAGGGTTGAGTATTCTCTGCTTAAATTTTCACGACAAGCAAAATGTGTTTTAATAACAGTTTGTAGATGTTGCATGGTTATTGTCTTACCTGGAATGTGGCAGCAAAGTATCCCTGATATCATCTGGTCTGACAAAGTGCTCCGACTCATCTGTCTTCTCTACTGATACGCTGTCAAGATCCCGTCTCAATCTGCTCCCTAGCCATATGCTTAGCCTGGAAGAGGAAGGGAGAAAAGTCTGTCAGCATTAGGAAGGTAATTCAGTAGGTGGGATAACTGCTGCCACATGCTTGACAGACTGTTATGTCTTAAATCAGTTTAAAACACTTTATTTATTGAATGAATTACTCCTCAGATGACTCACCTTTTTTTCAACTCCGGATTCACTTCAAGTTCCACACAGTGTGCTACTGTCGCCAGCAGACAGCAATAGAGGAAGGACTGGAAGATCAATTTCATTTTGCCTCCTGCGGAGAGTAGAGAGAGCATTTGTTAATTATATGTTCATGATATAAAGCAATGTTTAACTGCCTGAATTTCCTACTGTCCCTCTATGCATGTAAAACTCCTTCCTAAAGTATTCACATATGTGCCACACTGGTGCTTGCTTACACAAGAGTCCAAAAGCCAGCTTATTTGCACTTATCATTCATTTATTTAAAATGTTAAGCTAAGGTCACATTTTGGCCGGTTAAGTAAACCTACAACCATGCTTTGGGCCCCTGGCCAATAATGTGAAGGACAGTGTCTCAGTGAGGGGTCCAAAATAGGCTCAGCTCAAAAGTCAACCAAAAACCAAACTGCCACTCAACTCAGTAAATAGAGCTAACCATGGCTAAATTAATTGCACTTGATAAGCAAACATGATGTACTGCCTGATGCTGGACACCGTGAAGGCAATTCCCTGACAGATGCACACATTAAGAGCTGAACTGCTTATATAAGCAGACAGATAACCTGTCCTTGCCACTATACTTGCGTCCTGACCTCAAAAAAGCAAGGATAAAGCCATCAGCTGAGAGCAGAGCAGATCACAACAATATCTCCTCTAAAAGAAAGTGTACATACCTGTAATTCTTGGATATTTCAGGCTGATAAGAAAAGTCTCTTCTTGTAGATTCAGTTGTGAAAGAGTACTCCACAGGTTTCTTGAGATTGCCACTGGTTCTGTAAGGCAGCTGTGTCACTCTGCTAATAGCTCCTACACACCAGACAGGGAGCCTTTATACAGGAGGTGGGAGGGGCTCATTGACTGACACACACAGTCTCTCATCCTTTTACCCCACCCCATCCAGTGCATTACAGTGCCGTGCTGCAGCTCATGTAGTCCTGCGACGCAAAAAAGATAAAGAATGAAATTGAAAAATCAAACTGGTAAAGAAAAATAGTGTTAGAGAGCACACAGAATAAGTGAAGTGCAGGCTGCTGTATCCTGTTTCATTGTTTCACTGAGTTAAACTTGTTTTTTTTTTATGAGCTCTGTATAAAGAATTACTTAAAGAATTAAGTTTATCATAAAATGTTGTTCATCACGTTTCAGTTTGTGTGTATAATGGCAACAAATCAGTGGTGATGGAGTTACGTAAGTCAAATACTGCACTCACTGTACCAGCAAGAGAACAATATGTTCATCTCAGCCGACTACTTTCTTTAGGGGGCTGTTATGAATCTAAATAGTCACTTGAGAAATGGGTTAAACATTCATCTTGTTATATTTGAACTTTAAGGTCAGTTAGGTATAGTTTTTTGTCAACGTTTCTTTCAGTCCAACAGGCTAATTGTGTAAAATGAAATTTAAGGAATGTTTCTACAGTCTGCTTTTCAGGGCACTCCCTGACACAGTGAAGTTCCATGTCAGCTTGAAGTACACAGGATGATGAATTTGAGATTTGGAGAGAAGCAAGCATTGAGTAACTGATTAAATATGTAAGTATGCCCGATTGTAAACACAATATACCACATGTATTTGTTTGAAGAAGGCAGATATTTGACTCGGGACTCGTCATTTATTTGGATATTTGGATAAATGTGAAATGGAATTTTACAATTATCTAAAAATAAATCTGGAGTCTGAAAGTGAACTCGAACAACAATCTATGACGTATGAACAATATTAGCTCAGAACATTTTTTAAAATAATTGTGCTGATTTGTTGCTGTTATAAATTACTTCACTCTTTGCCTTAGGAATGCATACACAGGAATCTATTAGGTGATAAAGGAAGAGCCATTAAGTCTGCCTTCGCCTCTCAGAGGATATCAGCCCCGCACATTATTTGCCTTCACGGGGTGGCCAGCACAGTGAGTCACTCTGAAACTGCATGCAGCACGTTTTACACGACCGCACCATGTCCATGTGTGTCTATGTCAAAGCTAAATAGGTTAAAGCAATACAGAAAGAATGATATTTCAAATAAGAGCACTGAAAAACTGTTTATTCTTTAAGGCTCCATTCATAGCCATGTCATTGGGGTTTATAAACCCCTGGGGGAAAACATACACAGAATATGCCTCCAGAAATAACACTTCGGGAAGGATCACAGCCTTCATCCGACTGACCAACAGCTTATGTAGATGTAAGTCCATATCTTAGATGATCCACACCTCTGTTCCAAAAACATTTAAATCATACGCCCTTACTGTACAATCATCTTTTACCAAATACTGTAAATACCCAAGGTAAAGCATTTCATTTTATCATTGAAGAAATTCCAGTGCTGAAATTTCCACAAGATATGGTGTCAATTAGATTGATAGCATGGGTCTAAGTAATGCTTTCACTTTTGATTTTCAGTTTCATTGAAGGGGGATAACGGTGCCTTTCAACATGAGTTGCGGCACACTTATCACTTGACATTCCACACTTGCGTATCGGCATCCTAAAAGTCATATCTTGTTGTTTTTACACAGAACCTCCCGGAGTTTATTTATATCACATGCGACCTCGTTCCACACATGCTGTCATATTTTGAACAGGAAAAAAATACATAAATGTCAAACACATGTGCTGTAAACCAGCAAATGTTTTGTAACCACTTTGTAACGATAATTGCCTTTGGCAGACAAGTAATCCCTTTACCAGAGTTTATAACAGGAGATTGTGCAATCATGACAACAGAATTCTGCTGTTGCCTTTTGGCTCCTTATATAGCAATCTTTTGCTTGTCCTTGCTGTCGTAGGGTGACAGAGTTTTTGTACGACCTTACACTCTATGTGTGAGCAGGTACGGGGGGCAGGAAACCTGAGCAACTAATCTCGTGTGTGCCAGGAAGCAGAGGGTGTCAACCCTGACGGCATCAATTGAAAGATGATTCATAATAATTATAATGGTAAATTAAACCTGTCACCTGGAAATTTGTGTTATTCAAGGTCCCATGACTTTCCAAACATTCTTTTGTAATGATAAACACGATGCGAACAATCACTCTGTATTTCTTCACTGGTTGGCTCAGGTTCAACTTTTCGACTACTTCTGTCTTCACCTTCCTTTTACTCGCAACTAGAAACAATAAGTGGGATGGAAAAAGAGAGAGAGAAAGGAAAAGACAGAAATTAACAATACATTAAAGTGACATTGAAAAGAAAGATAAAAAGTAAGAGAGAACCATGGGGAAAGTTCCTGCTGTCTTCCTGTTATTGTTGACAATGGCGGCGCTTTGTGTGTTCCCCTCACACACATTAAGCAAAGTACTGATGTCCATGTGCTATTCCCTGTGACAGTGTTTCCCATTTCCACAAATAGTCAATATGTAGCACTAACCACATGAGTTTGACCGCTCCATCACACCATGCGTCAAATCCCAACCACGTTCAAGCTTAGTAGAGCAACTTTAAAACCACAAATTATTTTCTTTTGCACTGGCCACAAAATTGAAGCATTAAGTATAATAGGATTAAACACAAATATGTGATGATTTTAATGTTGCAATTGGGGCAGCTGTGTCATGTTAAGGGGGAAAAATAAATCTTGGCTTTTCTGAATTTTTGCTGACTTGTGTGTGGCCCACAGGGTAACAAACATTTACTGGAGCGAAGTGTCCCTGAGATCATCAAATAAGCATTATTATTCTATTATTATTTAAAGTGGTAACAGACAACTTCCCCACCCCCCAGCATTTCAGAGAGCCAAATAACAACAACACAGGACAAAATATTTTTTAAAAAATCATTTAATCTGTAACAGAGATGTGAAAGCAGTCAGAAACGGTGCCAGGTTGGCATCTTGACTGGATCGGCAGTTTTAACCTTACTTTCCTGAGCGATTTCGTGCCCGCTGACAGACAGAATTATAAGTGAAAGGGGATCTAAACGCTAATCTTTTCATTACTCTATAGCCATTACATATGGCAAACAGCATTTATTTCATTACAGTACGTTAAAGCAAACAAATTGTCTTTTGCCAGTTTAACCGTGTGATCTCATATCTTGTGAATTTAACACGGATGCAAATTATTTATTATTTATTAGTAAATTATTTCCGTGCATGTTTTTTTAGTCATCCTAGACACTAGTCTTGAATAGGTATTTCCAAATTGGAGTGTAGACCTTCAGGAGCTCTTGGAAAGCCCCCTGGGAAATCCGAAAATGTCATTTTGCCACCTTTTCCATTTACCAGGCAGTTTCCCCACTGTGGTTATCAACACATTTCCCTCAGTTACAGTAAAATATAGTGTTATTGTGGTGTGGCGGCTATTTCCTCAGCTGCTCTTGGTAAAAAAGGTGGGGACCCCCTGCTTCAGAGACTAAAAGAGGCTCTGTTGGGGACACAGTGCTGTATTTGTAAACTGAAGGGCCCACGCCCATGGATGTCTCCCGCTCCTGCACGCAAGCGCAGTGACACTCCTTCTGTCAAACATGGCTGTGCTTTGGAAGAAGGAAAAATGCTGAATTGTGTTGGTATATCTCGGGAAAAGCAGCAGACATGGCTAGATTTGCTGACTATTTCATTGTCGTGGGATACGATCAGGAGAAAGCCGGTAAGTTTTGTCGGCGGGGCGGCTCGCAGATCGAGCTGCGGGGGCTGCGGTTAGTGTCCAGGCCGTCAGTCGCTGTTGGATGATGTTGATGCTACATAGCTTTTGCGCTTAGCTTCACGCTAGCCGCACAGCTACCAGGCGGAGCTGGGAAACACTTTCTGTTTTTACACTAGCCGGGCTAACCCTGACTCTCATCGGTCGGGCATGTGTTTAGACAGTACTCTCACGCCCGATGGCAAGTCTGATCCCCACGTTTACACGAGAAGCGCTGCGGTATTTGACAGGGATCAGTCGAAACTTTTTCACGGATTCAAAAAATCTGTCACATCCTGTCTCTGCACCCCCACCCCCCGTTGACTGTGCTCCCTGTCAGGGCTGCGTTCACTGCCCGCTTAATGCTGCCCACAAAAGCTCGCACGAAACGCAAACCTTTGCTCCTCCTCGATCATATCGGTGTTTGTGGCTCTGGAGAGGTCAGTGTTGGTTACTGGTCGGCTGTGTTTTGCCTCCATGTTTGGTGTTTTTGTTGCGCAATGGTCGGGTAGCGGTGGTCTTTGCTGCTCCGTCCCACACGCTGTGTTTTGGGTCTATTTTTACTCTCCGCGGCACCTGTCAATGATTTGTTGTGTTATATTTGTTTTTGCCGGAAGAGAGCTCAACTTTTTTTTTTCACGATGGGCGTAACGTTATCCAGCTGCAGAGGGAAGGCAGGTCCGCCGGATCCTCTTCCCTCCCTCTGTTGTTCTGTAGTGGGACACAGACCTCCCCGTGCTCACGTCCAGCACCAGCCTCACATGCCTTTCACCCAGCTCTGCACACATCTCTAAGCATTAACAGACACATCTTTTGGCACTGCCCGGATGTTGAATCCTCACATTTTTCCATGTTCCCAAAAGTGCACTTTGTCCAGTGAATAGCTCAAACCACCGCTCGTCCACATGTGACAATCCAGTGATGCTCAGTGAGCACCTCGGAGGGAAGTAAGGAGTATTCTGCAAATCTGCCTTGAGGAGGAGGAGGAAGAGAAAATGAAGTTCCCATCCTCCTTCAGTGGCATCCCTCCAGCAACATGTGTGTCAAAGAGGGGCCAGAGCAGCTGAATCCTCTTAGTCGCCATAGCTTGCTATGCACAATAGGTAAACACTGTCTTTCATCAACTCTGTGCGCCCCAGCGGCAACTGACAAATGAATTTTTTGTGCTCCAGGGACGAAATGTTCCTGGCGTCACCAGAATGTCTGAATGGAATCACATTCAGACAGTCTCACCACAAGGAAACGTAGGGACCACGAGTTTAGTTTCTTTTTATTCCCTCCACTGCAGGCGGCTGCTGCTGCTGCTGATGATGATGATGATGAAGTTGACTGTGGAGAGAGGAGGCAATAAAAGTCTGCCATCTCAAATTGTGGTCGATTAGGGCGCTGTGACAGGCTTATGTCTCATCCACATGTAAGCCTCTCCGCAGGACAAATATGATCCCCCGCTTTTATTGAATGGTATTTGTCTGCTTTTATTATGTTTTGCTGAGGTTAATGTAGCATATCAATTGCTGGTTTGGGCTAGAGCCCTGCAGAGATGCCCTTGTTAGTGAGTGGGAGTGATCTCTCTCATCTGGAAAATGATTTGAAATACAGAGGGGACAAGTGATGGCTGTTTATTTCTCTGAACTGGTCGTCAGAGCAGTGCTTTTCCCTGTGCTGAAGTTGGCTAATAGACGCCAGTCTGGTCACAGTAAACGTGCAGCAGGTCGTCTAGACAACAGACTTTTCCTGTCACCTTGCTTGTTAATTCAAACCAGGGATCTCTACGCGGGTCGTCACCCAGCCTCCTGCGCTGCGCTGGACTTTGCTCCACTGGCCTGACCCAATTCTCATTGTTAGATTACTATGGATGGATAAGTTGGAAATAACGCTAAGCATGCAATCTGTTGAGGAATGGGCTCGGCTCCAACGTGTAGTGAATCAGAGTTACACTGTAAAAATAAACCAGATGTGTAAATTCTGAATCTATACCTTTTGATCAACTGAAATTCGAGTTGTTGATGTAAAATTACCTTTGGCATAAACAGAAAGCAACTTTTAAAGTGTGATGTGTGTCACCAGAAGTAGCATTAAGTATTAGGGGTGATAACAGACACAGGGCAGCGAGGAGGAAGGAAAAGAGGGAGATGTAGTGCACTGGGCTTGATGTTGCAATACCATACAGTTAAGATGGTCACTACGTTCAGTTTGTTGCCTTACAGTTGCATGGCCCAGTTTCATTAACTCACTTACCGGTATGTTGGTATTTTTCTTCACAAAGACATTTGCCCCTTGAGAATAGATATAAATCCAGGCTATGTGTCTCCAGCATGAACACTTGTAATATTTTCATTGTGAGACAGGTGACCTATTTAGAAGATTTTATTGAAAAGCACATAACTAATGGTCAAATCATTGTGCTTGTTGCAGCAGACTGAAGTGATTTAGAACAAACGGGGAAAAAATGAAAGTAGGGCAACTTCTAATTCTACACTTGATTGTTGACCTTTAAAATAATCACAGTTGTAGCTGGAGTGCTTCAGATATGTGAAAATATGAGAGAATATGCAGTGGTGAGTATGATAAAAGGGAACATGACCTGAGAGGCAGATTTCTCTATTAGAAAAAGAAATCAGACCAGAGCCTGCTTCCCTGGGGGGCAGTGTCATGAGCCACAAACCGAGGAATTATTTTCATGAATAATGTTGGAATGTGAAAACACCGGTCAGTTCAGTTCTGTATTGAACTTGCTCTATATTCTGTATTTTCCATTCACTGTAGGGCGCCGTTTCTCTTTACTGGCAAGACTTTGCGTACAGCCTGGCGTGCTGTTCACCATAAATTGTAATTTGCCAAGTGAAGAAGAGGAATCTGCCCAGCTGCTTTTCTCAAACAGATTATTAGATGGATATCATCCATCTTTATTGAATCAAACTGCTTTTGGAATGCGTTTCACAGACACGGTACTCATCTCTACCCTGTGTGACTTTACGGTCCGGATTTTCTGATCTGGACTCGGGGAATTGCTTATGTAACATAAGCAATTCTCCAAGTCCAGACCAGAAAAAAGTAGAATAATCCAGTAAAATAACCAAACAATGCTTCCAAATGTTCAAGAACTAAATGCCTCCATCTGCAGATATAATTTGACTTTGTGATGGAGCCATGTGTCGGGAGATATGCATCTGTAGAGATGCAAGTATCCAAGGTTTAGTTTCTCAATCAGCTTGCACTATGGCGTTGCATGACTCAGACTCATCCATGCCTTTTAAGTGTACTTTCAATCCTAAGAATGACTCAATGCTGGCTTTTATACTCTGAAACTTTGATGAATTGACTTTCTGTTACAACTTCTCAAAGAGTGTTTGTTTTTGTGCTCGCTCCCTTGGCACACCCACAAGGAAAATGATTTGGCAACAAAAAAAACACCTTTTCTTTAAACAACAAAACCAGCATTTGTACCTCTGAGAGGTTCATGTTTTTGTCTGCTATTTCTGATTACGTATTTCGTCTTGCTGGAAACACTATGGCAGTGGCCTATGTTGGCGTATCTGTGGTTTGTCTTGATGGTTGTTTCTCTAAACTTATATGCCTCACTTTGTCATCAGACCATTTCCTTTCTTTCATCCTGTGCTATAAAGTGGTTTTCAAGCTTGTGTTGGTCTGCAACAGCTAGGGTTCATAGTTTCATTGACCGAATCGTTTTGATTATCTTCAAGTACTGTTTGACTAACGATCACACAACTGTTGGCTTTGGATTGGCTTCTGTGCTTCATCAACGGTCTCCTCATTTCAGGGAATGCCGGCACATTTTAGCTACATTTTACTGACCACATGAAATATTTTGCTTTTCTTTGCAGAATTTTCTGATTGCAACATGAGATGAAATGTGGGGTTATTCGCTTACTTCCCAGCAATTGCAGAATTATGTGAAGTGTATGCTCCTTAATATGCTGAGTTTGAATAGAACGACACATTTGTCATAACTAAATCTTGATATAAAATCCATGAATATTTCACATGATCAGAATGTTGTTCTCCTGCCTGGAACCTGCGTCAAGAGGCTTCAATTTATATTCATAACCTTTCTATTGTCTATAATCCTGTCTAAAAATGTTTTGCGTAAAAACTGTTCAATAAAGCTTTAACTCTTCATGATCAGTCCAAGAGTATATTTGACAGCTGTTTGTTTATGCTTAAAGTGTTGGCTGAAATCCATTTGTTAACTTAGTTAGTATTTAATTTGGCTAAATAATGCCATAAACTACGATACACTTACTTTAAAGAATTGCTCTTCCAACAGCTGGAGATGTTGATTTTTGTGTGTCGTAAAATGCCAGAAAATGAAGTACTGCCATGTGTTTCTGGTTGGTTTTCTTAATTGTTAGTTATTCAAGTGAAGTCTTGTAGTCTGTTTTGTTTTATCAGCAGCAACATAAACACATGTTGAAATGGTGGCTTGCTTGATAATAGATGATCTCAATCAATCAATCAATCAATCAATCAATCAATCAATCAATCAATCAATCAATCAATCAATCAATCAATCAACCCATAACTCAGAAAGCAATGCTAATCTTGATTTTGTTGTTTTTGTTTAGGATGTGCTTTGAAACTGCAGCAGAATAACAACAGCCGTTGATTGTGAATGTCAGTCCTTGTATTTTATCAACACTAACAGGCTGCTTGCGGTTAACTAAGGTGTCACATGAACGTTGTTATGATGAGGGATTGTTTTGCCTCTATTTTACATCTTGGAGCTGCTGCCTCCACTGATTGTTTTCTTTTTAACTCCACATTTGGCAGCTTCTCGTTTGGATTCAGACTTTGTGGTGAGAGGCATCCTGACCACAATGGAGGAGTTCCTTCCTCTCTGTTGTAGAGTTTCAAACTGATTTGTGGGGAAACTCCACTGGCTACTATTACACTGCTCCCTCTCCGCTGATAAGGTGTTAAACAATCAGAGCTTTGTGATTTCTTCAGCAATGCAAATTATGCTAAAGTTCATGTCAGGAAGCATGTCAGTCTTAATGTTTTGAGAGTGAACAAAATATGACATAGGAAATAGAATACAGTTGGAAAATAAACAAAGTGCTATAAAACATGAGGTCATCACTGTCTCTGAAGCATGCTTTCCTTAACCTGATAAGATTGAATGACTGTGTCGTGATACAGCGTTGAACTAAAATGAACCCAGCCTGGATGTGTTGAACGCAGACATTAATCTCAACTCAGACTAGTCTGAAAAGGATTAATGTATAAAGTATATCAACAGATGTAACCAGAGGCTGTAAAATGAATTGCATCTAATTGTTTGCTGAAAGCTGGAGAAGAGAGATCTGTTTTTTGGAAGAACAGTCAGCCACCGTATGCACAGTTGCTACAGAAGGTTTCAAACCCCTGACTGATGAATGTGGCATTGGTACGAGTGAGCAGCACTGCTTTTGTTTTTCTTGAGCTGAAGAAACGAGAATGTGATGAAAAGGTGATTGATTAGTTTATTTAAACACATTAAAGTTGATCACAGCGATTTCCACTTTGGGTCCTGATGGAAACCCCTGTGAGAGCCACAGGTCTGTGATATTTCAGAATTTGAATAATTATTTTTTCTATATGGAAAACAATTCTGCTTATTTATGTGCGTCAGCAGAGGGAAGGCTGAAGAAACTGCTTTTGTGGTAGTTACATTTTTGAAGCTCCTCTCTGGGCAGAATTTTCTCCCAACACTTTGACCTGGTCATGACCTTCTGCCAGTGTCTATCTTTTTACATATTTTTCCCGCCCTGCAGCTTCCTGAAATTTATATTCCTGACATCATCAGGTGGCTTATCGCTGATACCCTTTTGCCATGCAAACACCACCACGGCCTATTCCTTTGCATATTCAGAACATCCAGTTTAGTTTCCTGATGATGGTCACCCTTGAGAAAAGAAAACGGAGCTTTCCTATGCCTCATCAATGACCTTAAAGGGTCAGATTTAGAATTTACATACTGATGTAAATTCTGTACTACTGTGCAGGTCAGTTCTAATCTGTGAATTTGAAACAGGTCAGTCCTGAAGTGGAAAAGCAGGGTGTGGGACTGACGTAATGGTACCAAATGGAGCTGCTTCATACACCGTGACTATTGGAATAAATGATGAGGAAATAACACATTATCTGTGGTTATTTTACAAGCATACAGCCACATTTTCTCACTACATTCCACTCATCTGGATGTAAAATGTCTATCAAAACTTATCAGATTCCCGCAATGGAGCAGTTTACCAATTGAATATTAATTGGTAAGACAGAGTACTACTGATTCACATTAAATAAGTCAGTCCCAAATTGTTTTATCTGAGAGTTTCCCTGGCTGAGGGAGTAACGGTATAGAGAGAAAGAGAGGGAGTGAGACTACATCACCCACACAATAAGTCAAAGTGAATCGGGGTCAACACAGGCTGTGCGTGGCTTGGCCAAAATCAGGTTAGATGCTGACGTGAATGCTATGTAAACTGGCTCCTGAGTCCGCTGGTGGCCTGTCTATACATGGTAAAATAAGCATTTGGCTGATTTAATCAACAGTCGCAGCAGTAAGATAAATCAGGAAGATGGATGCAGCTTTTTCTTTCCAAGAGGAGAAACATCTGCTCTAATCAAGAAAGACTAACAACTTTTCCTCTGTGGTTTTTCACTTGTTGTTCAGACTCTGCTAAATCACGCAACTCAGTGATAAATTATTAGGTATATTCAATCTTTCTAAGTGCTAAGTGAAGGCAGATATTTGTGTGTGTGTGTGTCTTTGTGTGTGTGTGTGTGTGTGTGTAATGGCTCAAGTCCCAGACAGGGAATGTTACATTTGTAAGGTCTTTGCAAAAACCTTTCCAAATGTATGAAAAATGTAAACTTCATTTTGTTATTGACTTATGGCTTTTATAGAGGTCCACTGATAAGTCCATATCATGTTTATCAGCTGGCCATCTGCCATCTTAAAAACTAAATAATTGTCACTAAAGTATTGTTTTTTTTATTGTTTTGATTTTCAAAAAGAAAACATCAGCTCAGTACTAGCATTCAGTGAGTCATCAGAGTTAAAAAATCTCAATCAATGGTGTCGTACCATCAGCTCAGCCACTTAACTTCATGCCAATCTGCATTTAATTTGTAGGAGATTCAGGATATGACTTCTCCCATGGATATAATAGCTCAACTTGTCTTAAATAACAACATCAGATATCAAAGATTTCCACAATTTAACGAAGGGGGAATCATCCTGAACCCACTGAATAATTATATCCTTTATAGCTAACATAAAAAGAACTGATGCAGTATTGTTTTGAATGTCAATATATGATCAGATGTTGAGTGTGGAGTTTTTGTTGTCCCTTAAAATGTAGCCTTTTAATTAAATTAATTAATTTAATTTTTTCATAGTTAATTTTAAAAAATGGCATTAGAAAAGGTACCATTTTAAAAAAAAAAAAAAAAAAACATGGGCCGCTGTTTAGCTCAGTGGGTAGAGTGGGCGTCTCATGTACAGAGGCTTTGTCCTCGCTGCAGCATCCCCAGGTTCGAGTCCTGGCTCTTATCTCTATCTAGACACTTGTTATATTCACCATTTTATATTATTCTTTATATATAGTCTATTCTACAAATAATCCACAAGTATTATATATTTCTGATATTATTTATATATATTGGCTGTCTGTCTCTGTCTGCTTGCTCCTCTATTGTCAATGGACTCGGTCAATCTGATTGGTCAAATGGCTGCTGAGCCACAGGTAGACGCTGCTCCGGTGAACGGCGCTCAGATGAAAGTCAGTTTGGATTCACTGACTCAGTCCACCCAGGACGTGTTTGTCTCAAATCCTCCTCACTGCAGCTCTGGATCAATATTTGGGGAATTATTAGGTCAACTTTAAAAAGTGAAATCTACAATTAATAAGCGGTTCAGATAGGGTGCCAAATCACAGATCAACTTGGTTCAGTTATACCATTATCTGGTCAGTTTACATTAGTGACAGAGAAAACTCGACACGCACATACATCATGCACCCAAGCTTAAGGTTAATTTACCTTGCATTCGCTGAACAGTTGCGGGTGATGGTAGTAAAGTAAAAGTACGTAAATTAGATGTGTTGCCGCCCCTCGCAACAACTTTCTTCTTGCAGCTCCTGCAAACAGGGCTGCCATCCTCGACCAGCTGTCCCTGAGCATTCTTATAATAACCAAAATACGCCCAGACTTCAGATTTGAAAAATGCCTTGAGGGCCGC
>OMLP01045681.1:36074-55634 GCA_900302685.1 Spondyliosoma cantharus
CGACCAGCTGTCCCTGAGCATTCTTATAATAACCAAAATACGCCCAGACTTCAGATTTGGTTCTCTTTAAAGGCGGAAAAATGCCTTGAGGGCCACTACTATCACGTCCTCCTTCCGCCATGTCTTCTTCACTACATAACAAGCGCACGTTGCACGCTACGCATGCGGCACAAGTTTTCAACACCATGGTTATCGACCGCGGCGGTTACCATGGTAATTAAAACTTAAAAGGTAACCTTCACCGTCGGGAATTTTACCATGGTTTACCGTGACACCGGTAACAGTTACATCCCTAATTATGACTAAGTGCAATATCCATATTGCAAGAACTGCAATTATTCTATAAATTAAATGTGCGTCATTTAATTTTTGTAGTGCTTGCAGAGATGCTCTAGCCCAGGGGTTCCCAAACTTTTCCATGCCAAGACCCCCCAAACAGAATTAGCTTATGGCCGGGGACTCCCAAACCCATAGACAATGCTACAAAATATGTAAAGAAACATCAATTTTTAGAATGTATTTTCTTACTTTTATTCACTATTCAATAATTATTACATTTGTTTAGCATAAGAAAATGATTAACGAACATCTAAACACTCATTTGAGAGGGTCTCGAGACAGAGGACGCATTTCAGGCAATCATGGCCATTTTTCTGTATGGCTGTAAAGCCATACTTAAAGCTAGGGTCTACAATCCTGGAGAGCTAGCAAGAGAGCTAGCAAGATTTGAAAATGTGTTTCTGAACAACATTACAGACCCTAGCTTTAATGTATGCTGCCTCATATTTTCGGATTTTAGTTGGCCATGAGTTCTTAGGGTTTTTTTTGCTGCAGAGTCCTCCACGACAGGGCTGTTGGTCTGCTCCTTCGGGCTATTTGTTGTCAAAAACCTGTCCATTTTGCACTAGCTAGCTACACGCTAGCTTGAGGAGCAGAGCAGCTTGATAACAACCGCCAGGTCTACACAGATTATGACGGCATCATGCCGAATTTGCAGCTGAACTTGAGAATCTGACGATTACGGCAGTTTACCTGTTTTTTTTTTCTGCATTTTTTTTTCTTATCTTCTCTCCAATTTTCTGAGGTGCCCCTAGCGCCCCCTGGCGGCCCCCACTTTGAAAACCACTGCTCTACAAAGCTTGTTCTCCAGATGTAATAAAACATGTTTGTTTGGCAGAGACCAGGCAAAATGGCACATCATCATGATTTTAGTAGTTTTTCAAAGACAATGAAAATTGTGAAATTTAATCATCCATAATAACCATGAATTATATCACAATCGCAATATCTGTCAAAATAATCACAAAATATCACTTTTTTGGCTATTACGTGCGCCCCTCTTTTATATTATATAATTGTTCTAAATGTAAAACAGAAATGGTTCACGTCAGCAAGCTGATAAGAATTTGCATAAAACATTGTTGCCATATGCCATCATCTAATATCGAACAGATCGCAAAAAAGTGTGAAATGCAGTATAATGCAGCTCGACTGTTTTATATCTGACAAATATTTCCCAGTGGGGTGTTTTATAAGCTGTTTCATGTCCTAGAACTTGCCACAAACCTCAATAAGAATTTGTGGGTTTCGTGGTATCACTTTATGAGTGGTCCTCGTAAATTTTTGTTTTTCTTATATTGTTGAAAAGAAAACTGATGAATCCCACAACAGCTCACAATCCTTTTTTTGGACGTTCCAATTAAGATAAAGTCTGTGCTCACAAAAGTTTCATAAAAGAGGCCCAGTGTTTGTATTGGACTCTGCAAGTCTCTAATGGCATTTATTAAAGACCCGTTAGTCTACATTTATCGTTCCTGATAAATAAGTCCCTCGAGCTGTTTCAGGGAAAAACTTAAATACGTAGATATATATCGTATTTCATCAGAAAGCTGTAAAACATTACTAAGTTGTTTGAAGGTCATAATGTCTAACTGTACCACACACAGGTTGTGCTGAATCAAGCTGGAAATGAGCCATGCTCTTAAACATGCACACGCGTGCAGTGGGCTTGGACAGGTTCTGTTCTTGTTGTTTAAATAGCTTCTGCCAAAACGTAGATAGATAAACTTGATTTTGAACTTCACCCCCCCTCGCGTTTTTCCAGCGGATGTTCAAATTAGCATGTTCCTTTTCAGGCCTGGGTTCTATTATCCTCACTGATGGGGTTCTTTATAGTTGTCAGGGGGGTAGTATTTGAAAGCACGGCTTGTTTTAATACAAGAGTTCAGCCCTGTGGAATGCGAGGAATTCTGTCATTTATTTTCATCCGTGGTTGAAAATTTGAACTTGGAGCACACAAAGCATGTGAGTTCAATTAAATGAGCTATAAAGACCTGAAGACACGTAATGGTCAGACAGACTGGAGTTCTACTAGCACCAGTCGCGGTGCAGTGTCTGAACATGCTCTACTCACCTCTGCAAGTGAACAACGATGAAAGCATAACCATCTTCGAGCTCCCTTCTTGTCAAACAGACATGCACACACTCCCCAACCAAAAACCTGTCCCCACTTAGGCCTGAGAGCCTCATTGTGATTGATTAGGTCTAGGTTTCAAGAAGTGGTTGACAGCAGGCTTGAGGCATTTAGTGCAGGAGGGCTGCAACATGCCGCTGAGGACCTCGTGTCATGATGATGTGCAGCGGTTCATTCTCCTGTGTGTAAAGCAATTCGTCTCTCTTGTGGATGTTATCTGACCTATGGCCGAACTGTGACATAGAGGCTTCATAAGCAGTCTGCTAAGTACTTCGCTGTGTCATGGCATTTGCCTGAGTTGAGATAGAACTACTGAAAGGCACTGAATGGCAAAATGGATACTACACAAAACAAAAATTCCCATTCTGGTATGTGGGAAAAATACTCTGGCTTGTTTGTATTTCTTTAAGCCAATCACAACCGTCTTGGGGGCGCTGAAACCAGGATGCAGCAAGGGTGCCCCTGCAAAATAGTGTTGAGCAGTTAATTATTTTGCATAGGAGATCACCCATTGCATTGATATGGCCAAATTCCCCAAAAAGAAATGGTAAGAGCTGCTAGCCAGCGCTTCACTCCTTTCCATTGCCAGTGGTCAAGTTTGCCTTTCTGATTTTGTTCTTATGTGCCTGATATTTGTCATCAAAAACATGCCCAAAAAGTGGAAAGCAGTAGATCATAGACCTCCTCAGACATCCAGAAGATGTTAAATCATGTTTTATGCAGTCATATGATAATCGTTGCAAAGGAGTGAGACATCGCACTTCGTTCTCGTGTATGTTGAGAGTTGTACATGTGCAGTGCTGAACAGCCAGCTGGAAAGGGTTGGGTACTGACCTTGCGGCCGCTGACAACGCCACTTATACTTCAGTCTCTCTTTCAAATTCGGCACTAACTAATTGATGTTCTAGCGCTGCTTGAATTGAGACGTCCTAAACTTTGTGCTAAACTACTGCAGAGTCATTTGACACAAGAATCAATGCAGATTCTACCCATTCTCCTTAAAGACTAAAGCCAGATGTTTATCTGTGTTTGTGGGTTTTCTGTGCAGTTTGAAAGGGGTTTTACTGTAGGTGAGCCGGTAGCACAGCTACAGCACAGGTACCCACACATAAAACTCTCCCAAAGGGCCATAGCGTGGTTCTTTTGTCTGTCAAGGAACCGCTAGCCTTAGTCTTTCCTGACAGTTGCTGCTAATGGTTTGTTTGCTCTCTCTACAAGCACTGGGGAATGTGTAATGCTATACATGCTGTACTGTGTGGTTCCCTGTGTCCTTACACCCTCTGATTTAGCATAATTGATGTCCAGTATCCCCCTTTTTTTCATTTTGTGGCGTTGAGCCAAACTTTTTGCTTAAAAATTATGTTGCATATGCTGCATATCGGTAGGCTGCATTTGATTTCTCTGACCAATTTGAGCAATTTGACATGGGTTTTGGTGCTAACCAATGCTGACATCAAAACTTGTTTCACTGTTGAGGTTTTTTACTTTTTGAATCAGACTGCTGTTTGACTGGTTTCCTTCATTCAGGTTGTGAAAACCGTGTAAACTTCAAATGTATCCAAGTATGTTGTTACAAACAGATAATTGAGAGGCTAAGAGGCTGACATAGCCTGCAGCATATGTGACTCTTCAACAAAGATAGCATTTAGCCTGAATGCGAATTAGGAATTGGGCCTTTATTGATTGTGTAAACAATATCTCCATACAGGTTGAATCATCAGCATTAGTCAAATAAATTTCTAGAAATAGGCCACAATTATTCAATCTCTTTGTCTTACTCTCTTGATAGGAGGCCAATTTCCCTTGGCTGAAAAATAGAAAGTGTGTTCTTAACTGTCAAAGAGTGACAAAGAGTTTAAAATAACGTTGTGATGAAGTCATGGGGTCAGACAACGCAGTGTGACAAAGAGCATATTGTGAAACAGACCTTAAAATGCTGTTTTTGGCACGTTAAATGAGGGAAATTCTTCTTAAATTAGATAAAATTTCCATTTATTAGCTTTCCAGATTGCTAAATAAGAATGTTGCAGTCATACATCAACTCCTAAATACATATTATGTTTTGTTTGCACTCATGTTGACATGAGCTATTGCATCCAATTTAGGTCCTAGCCATACGGGGCCCTTTGGGAATTCTATGAGGGAGTTATTTCACGTGGCTTATTTCAAATGTCAATGTCACTTTTGATTTTATTTTGCTTTGTCAACATATTTAGGTCTTTATTTACAGTTTAAACTATTTCAGTTCTTCTTTACAACTAAATAAGAATTGCTCTCTCAGAATGTTTTCTGCTTCCTAGTACAAAGTAGAAGTGAAACAGCTTCTTGGAAGTATATAGATGACTCTCAGCGCTAACCACATACGGCAGGTGAATACGTCATTGTGTGGTGTGATACATCTATGACCAACACGTAAGACTCTGTATTCAAAGTAGGGTTGTCCTGATCAGGTTTTTTTTACCCCGATCCCGATCTGAGTCCTTTGATATTTAGTATCTGCCGATACCGAATCCCGATCCGATACAGCTGCATTAAGAAAAAAAGTACCTGCATCCAAGCTTTTCTTTAATAGTTTTTTTTATTTTGTTGAAACAAAGTATATACTTTCATTTTCTTATTCTGCGTATGTTATTGCAACATTGGCCTACCACCTTCCTTATTAGCAGGTGAGTCTGTCGCTGCCCTGTGACAGCAAACCAAGGTCACCTGCGAGACGCAGCCCACGCTTGGTACCTCCATATCATCCATTGCTTTTTACATATTCCTTACATTGTCAAGTAAAATGACGTCTATTTCACACACGTTCAGCATCTCCTCGATTACCTGTTTTACATGCTCTGCTGTATGAGACCCACAAAACTAGTGCGCGTACTGGTAACGTTGCGTTGAAACTCGAAAGTGGGGTCAATGTAATGTAATGCTGAGATGGTAGGGCACACCGGGCATTCAAAAACTCCAGATGACGAAGGAAACCCTGATCCTCTATTACGAAGATGAGCTGGTTATCCAGAGCGATTAATTTAGTTCCATTCTCTGTAATATGTTTGGCCATGTCGCTGTCTCAAGGATATTTCTCTTTCCTTTTGAAAGTATTCGAGAGTGTTTGCTGCTTCTGTGTCTTTGCCTGTATTGCTTGAGTGAACTCGTTGTATTCTTTGAGTGTTGTTTTTTATATGCTGTATCAAATGAGTAATATTAAATGCAGCTCTGCGAAACGGTCATACTGCAGATGTTACATGTTGCCACTGGACCGCTTTTGCTTTCTAATTTAAGTTATTTCCACACTGCAGACATTTTATCCACAGGTTTGCCAGATTAACGCTATGCACGTGTCTGCGTTCTGCCACAAATTGTTCTCTGACGTTAAAAATAAAAAATGGAAAAAATCGGGCATGGGTCCATGTTCAAAACTGGCAATTCCAATCAGTGGAAAAATGTCCATATCGGCATTGAGTTACAAACTCTAACTTTGTGATGTATTTTGGCAACTTGGTTAGTGTGTATTACAGATTAATGTTTTATGGTGATTTGAATGGACACAATGTCTACATATGGAAACTACTTTTAAGTACATCTGTCGTCAGATTTGTGATTTGTCTTGAGCCATTGAACAGAACAGGTTTGAGTTTTCCTTTGGTCTTATTGAAACAATTGAGATACAGACATTGCAGTAATCAAAGTTGTATCAAGAAGCAGTAGTTCTAGGTGCAGCATGAGGTCAAAGTTGCAGTTTTATCTCGGGTCAAGGCTGTGTTTTGTGAATGAACGTTGAAGAACAAAGACGTTTCCCCATGTGCTTCTTGGTTTTGCTTGCCACAGCATTATCATTAAAAAAAAGATTGGCCTACTCACTCCAGTGATCCATTGTGATAGCAGTTTAGGTTACATATCTTTCACTATACTACATTCCTCCTGAAACATCTTGATTTAATCAGTCCCACCAGAGTCTAACCAGGAGTTTTTATGTGATTATTACGGCCAAAATATACAGAATTTGCTCTGACTCTGTAAAATTCCTAATGATGATTAGCTGCAAATGGCAACGAGGGTCAAATTAAACACAATGACGTTTGAACTACCTAAACTCTGTGTATATACATGTAGTAATGTCTAGTTGGTTTGCTGAGTCAGATGTTGGATAAATTTGACTAACTGTCTGCAGGGATTACAAGAATTAGTAAGCATTCATCATGTTTTTACCTTTTTTTTTTTGGTCTTTTTTCAAAACTTGCAAGCAAGCAAACAACACTTAAGTTGGTTCAGTTTTCATTGAATATTCCAGTAATCAGCTCAGTAACTTCCCCTGTAGCTGGATGCACTCAGCTTCAGTTCAGTTTATTTCAAATTTCAATGTCACTTTTGATTTTATTTTGCTCTATCAACATATTTAGGTCTTTTTTTTTCGTTCATTCGTTTTCTAGCCCGCTTTTCCCTCGCGGGGTTGCAGTGATGTTGTCGTCCCCCTTTTTCAGGGGGATTAGCCTATCCCAGTGACTCATTGGGCGAAGGCCAGGGTACACCCCTGAATGAGTCGCCAGCTCATTGCAGGACCCTTACTGATGGCAGAGGCTGGTGCCAACTGCACATCAGGAGCAGTTTTGGGGTTCAGTAGCTTGCTCAAGGATACTTCGGCATGTAGCTCAGTCCCGCCCAGGGGCCACTGAGCTACAGCCGCAGCCGGTCTTTTTTTTAAAAAACTATTTCACAGCTCTTTACAACTAGATAAGAAGAAATTGCTCTCTCAGAATTTTTTCTGTTTCCTAGTACCATTTTTGAAAGTAGAAGTGAAGCAGCTTCTTGGAAGTATATAGATGACTTTTTTTTTAAAGGGAGGAGCAATTAGGAAACCTGTAGATAGGCTGTGGTGAAAACTCAGGCCGTTTCTACATGCACCCTGTTTGCTTTGTGGGTGTTTAAAGAAAAAGCATTAGATACACAGTTATGCTATTGCTTAGGACCTCTATTTTTGCTGCTAAGAGTTCATTCTGGCATTTTTTTATACACTCTATTAACATTTTATTAATCTTATTTTTTTCTGTTGATTCCTGTTTGTTTTCTTCTGTAATGTCGTCATGTTGAGTCAAACCTAATAAATTCACACGACTTAACATTAATGAAATTAACAGGGACAGGAGGAAAATTTGAAAATTTGCTCAGACCATAACTTCCTTCTTTTTACCACATCTTTAACTGTAGAAAACCAAAACTCGAATATAATCAGCACCACTGACTTAGTTTAACAGTTTAATTTGAGCAGTGCATTATTTTGATGTTGAAATTGAAATTTTTCAACCATGTCAGCCAGTCGTACACGGTGTACGATCATCGGCTCACTTAAGATTGGTGATTTTTCTCTCATCTAGTAACACGCTGATGTCTACATGCCATCATTTCCTCTGTGCTGATCTTCATGTCTTTTTGTCCACAGGTTCAGGGGAGGGATGTGGAAAGATCATTCAAAGATTCCCCAAGAAGGATTGGGATGGAACGGCTTTTCCTCAAGGGGTGGAGATGGTGAGTGGATAACAGCCTCCTATAAACTCAAGCTGAACAGAGCTGTATTACCTGGCACACTAACCAGAGTGAGACACAGGAACACAAATGTTCACCTAAACTAAAAAACACTGTCTGC
This sequence comes from Spondyliosoma cantharus, assembly GCA_900302685.1. NCBI lineage: Eukaryota > Metazoa > Chordata > Actinopteri > Spariformes > Sparidae > Spondyliosoma > Spondyliosoma cantharus. The sequence continues at coordinate 44,180 of OMLP01045681.1, forward strand.
TGGGAGTGGCTAACATGAAACATTAACCCAAATACATCCTTTGGGAGATCAGTAAAAGATTATCTTATCTTAAAATGCTTTTTTTATGACAATATGGTTGGAACTAGTTGGATATGTTTAAGTAGGATTCAGACTGTCTCAGAGCACCAAACTCTGTCTTTACCTGACAGTATTGCAGCTTTTTTTCCCCATCCTATACAAATATAACTGCTTCCTGAAAATAGTGATCAATCAATGATTGAGTAACCGCCAAGAAGATTTTCATAAATCACAAATATGCAACCGTCCTCAGAGTCTTTTTGTGTGTTTTTTTTAATAATGTCAAAAAACCATTGTGCTTCAGCAGACACATGCAATACAATGCAAATATGTATTGAAGAAGCTTTTCAAAAATGTTGCTTCTTTCTACTTTTAGTTTGCATGATTTGATGAACAATAAAAAATCTGTTATGAAAGTCTGAGTATAATTGACAGATGGGTGTCTGAATGGTTGCATCATTATGGGGACTGAGGCCTTTGCACACTGAGGCCTGTACATACCAACAGTTGCATAGTTCATGACAGGAGAGCAGACAGCATATCTGGCATAGTTAATGTGTGATGGCACAAGTTATACAGTGTTTTTCTTGTTAGTGATTGTCCTCATTCTTCCAGCTTCTGGATTCCAGAGCATTTTCAGTGTCACAAAATGACAGATTATACCCCAAGAGATTTTCATGTTTAAAAAACACATTTGCCCTTTGGAGCTTGTGCAGCTGATGTTGGCATTTCCTGTTTCAGATAAATTCATAACGATTGTTTACTCAAAAACCCTTCCACATTCACTAATTGGGAAACCTCTTTCCTCAGAATCCTTTTTTTTTCATCATGTCCAGCCTCTTATCTGGTTCCCATTGCTGTCTGTCCTCTGCAGGAATATGACTAGTTGCTTCTCTTAGCCTGTTCCCTATCTCTTTGGAGGATGGCCCTTAAACGGGTCTTTGACAGGGGGTCTGTTTTCCTTAAATGGACAATGCAATGGATGGACAAATATTTGCTTATCAGGACTGGGAAAAACTGTCAATCTCTAGGGCAACATTAGCAGTCAACAGTATCATACTGCACAGGACATCAGTGCCTGGGGTATATCTGTTTTTTGTTCATTTATATTGGCCAATGCAGATAGGCTTTTAATGACTAAGCAGAATGATTTTGGCAGTTGAACAAGGAGAGAAAACACCAAAATGGATCTAGATCACAACACAGTATTTCATCCTTTCAGAGTACTACAAAGCACTTTCTGTTCTCTTCAATGCACGACTATGAATTGCACATACAAGTTCAAGGTTGTTTGATAGCATTTCTTTCCTATTCAAAACTCAACATGAGTTTAAGCATCGTCAACAAGCCATACTGGGTCTGGTTGTTAAAACTCTGCTGCATTTATGGGTACAGTAGAAGAAAGATTTCCTTGTCCAGTTTTTAAATTGCTACCGATTAACCGTGCCACCATGAATAGTCACAGGTGCAAAATACTATTAAAATAAATGCTATATATTTTGGTATCAGGAGCATTGTCAAAATGATGGCTGATAAATTGTGCACGTTTATGATAGGTATGTTTTTTTACTGTGGCCAGTCCTTTTTTTCTTTTCCGTAGTTAGTTATTTATGAGGTTGATATCTTCCTTTCTGTGCATTTGATAAAAACTGAAGGGAGCAGCTGTGCACCTTTTTGTAAGGCACATTTAAATGGTAGGTTGATAGGATCCAGTGATGTCAGTGATTGGGAACACTGTGGCCAAAGAAATGTTGCATGTTGTCAGTTGAAAATGTGTTTTGTGTTTGGTGGAGGTTAACTGGGATCACAGATCACAACTCAAGCCAATTGAGTCTTTGCCGTAAGTGGTGTAGAGGCCAACAAGTTGCATAATATGGGTCAGATATGCAAGCCAAGATAAAAGGAGAGAGCCAATCTAAACATGCGGCATTCTTCAGCATCTCCGATGAGGTCATGCTTTTTTCACTTTGACAGGATCCTTTATCAGAAAGGCAGATGTAATCTGGTAGTATTTGCAGATTTATAAATGTAAGATTAAAGGGGTAACTACTATTATCATGGCTGCAGCTGAAATCTTTGGCTCTTTGCAGACCTGGTGAAGAGATGCAATCATACCATGACTCTTGTTTATCCAATGGTATTTATAAGGCAATTGAGGGCAAGTGAGGCTGTTATTCCAGCACAAATAGACATACTGTGAGTGGGCGGTTTAAATGGCATGCAGGCGTCTTCCTGTGTAACTCATGGAGTCTGTTGGTGGCCATCACGGGGTGTCTTGTGGTGTGTCATACAGCAAAGCAAAGTGCTCAACAAACGACTGTAAAAAGATTTAAAATGATGGTATGTCCTGTCCAGACAAAGGGTCAAGTAGAATTTTGGAGGTTGAATTTTTGGTTGATGTGAGGCTGAAACCCTAGCACTGGTCTTTAACCTCCCAGTGACTCTGAGGGATGAACTAGAGTGAGTCTATTTTCTCATCATCATCCCTCAAGTACCCTGTCATGCTATAAAAGAGTTTAAATATAGAAACAGAGCCACAAGTTTAGCTAAATCTATTAGCTTACTGTTTCCAGATGTCATCGAGGACCTGCATACCATTTTTTTTTTTAGTGCCCTTGTGGGTGTGTGATCACTTTTTGTATTCCATCTCGCTAAAGTGATCCCCCGATGCTTCTTCATTATGTGTCAGACTGGACTGAAATTGAGATGTACTGCAGTCCCCGGTGTGCAAAGAAAGCATAAGGCATGATGTTTCTCATTGAAGGCAGTAAGCTGGAGCTGAAACAAGAGGATGCATTCAATGCTAGACCTTTTTTTTTTAATCTTTTTTGGCAAATACACCACATATTTGCTGAAACAGAGACAGATTATATTCTTCTGCGGGACGGTATATGTAAAAATATAGTAAAGAATATTGGATAACGTACTGAATAAGATTCATATGTTGACATCTTCAGTTTTCTCTTTGAAAAAGCACTCAGAGGAGTCAGCAGGGACAGGAAAGAGGGGATTGTTTCCTACTATGTAGTGTGACAAACTCTGGTCAAGAGCCAAATGACTGAAATTCCAACTTTGAAGCTTTAATGAAGATACACCATAGTGTTTAACAGACCCACTAAGCAATTTGCATTTTGGCTGTGTTTTGGGCTGGTATGTAAACCATTATTATTTGCAGATTTTCTCTACTCCATGAAAAAGAAAATGACTCATTTACAAACACTAAGAAACACATCTGTAGAGAGCAGTGGATGAAGCTGAGCACGAAAAGCATTTTGCGGTCACAACAGGCCCCCAGCAAACTAAATAACCACAGATGAGGAATGCACCAAGAAAAAGCGTTTACAACTTGTGCTGGGAGAAATGTGTTTCTAATCTTTTCAGGCAAGTGATGATGATAGGAACCAGCTTAAATGCTCATCTGTTATAGATGACAGTTCTGTGGATGGAGTTCAGCACGATGCTCACCTAGTACATTTCCATCACCTCGCCCCCCTGTATCAAGTCCTCAAGGTGTACTGTAAATGGACAGAGAGAGGTAGTAGTTGGGTCACATACAATGTTTTTATCGTGTAAACGCCACAATTTTTCTGAAATTTAACAATTAAACATGAACCCAAGCATCTTGTTTTGCATTATACTCAAAGTTTTGATATATGCACATCTCGGACAATATACAGTATATGCAGATACCGGTGTGGGAATCACAGAGTAACTCACGAAATGATAAGATTCACAATATGTTGTCCAAGATAATGATAGTATCACGATGAAGCCATTCTGCGATAATCAATAAATTGCAAGACAATCATCTAATGATATGTCACGTTATCTGTCTAACTGAAGACGACTAAATACCCCTAAACTCACTGCAATGTGATGTCAGTTTCACAGAATTTGACATGAATTGAGATCAAACAATGAACAGAAAGTGCAAAGACTCTTAGCTTATCTAGCCTATTATATACAAAAGGAATAAGTTAATGTAACTGCTACTGTTATAAGTAGAGTTTTATTTTTAATTTCAAGGTCAATAACATCTGCCTCAGCTGCTTTTATTACCTTACAGTGCAGGTCTTAAAGCCCGAGTCACTAGCTTGGCAGCCAAACTGCAACTGGCTCACCAATGTGAGGCGACTATCACGCTCGTCATGATCAGATTAATTTAGAAAAACAATCGCATGTTGAATTGGGATAGTGACTATTTTTTGTTAGAGCAAAGAAAGGAAAATGTGCCTCACAAATGTCAAAAGAATGCCTGGAATTTCTTTGTTGTTCACTGTTGCTTGTGAGCTTGCATGTTTAATTACAAGCACCTTTGTTTAATACTTGGAGTATGTGATTGTTCATAACATCCGCTGCTGGTGGGTGACATATTGGCATCAAATGTAGATTTGTGTGATGCGTTAAGTTAGTCATTTCTTTCTCACTCGTGTACTTGTTTCTCTCAGACAATTCAACCTCTAGCAGGCACTGTTTTCTTTCGTGTTTAATGGGCTGTATTAATGATAGTTATAAAGTCTACATTGTAATACAACCAGATGAACATTAAGCCTAACTAATCCAACTGTTGGTGAGTGTTTGGAGCAACAGAGGCCTTAGCCAAACCTGCTTTTGAAGGTCACAGTGCTTGCCAGCACACTGAGCTATAAATTTTTACCACTACGTTCACCTAAATCAAAACTTCATGCCCTGTATTTTAACACAGTGCAAGTAATATGCCTTCAATTTATGTCAGGAAGGTTTTTGTTAAATGCTGTTTTGCATGTAATAAGGGAGGTACATAAAACTAATTGGGTTAGTATTTCAAAACAGATTGGCCCGATCGTGTTCAAGCTGGCTTTATCCCCTCAGAAACTTTGTTAAAGTCCATAAAATGCACAGACGTTACTGTAAAGTCAGTCAACTAAAAACTACAGTATTATTGCAATTATATTTTTTTACTTTTTGTTAAGTTTTGTTATCCATTGCATATTTAGAAATTATTATTATTTTTATCTCATGACTGGTTGCAAAGCATTTTAAGTCGTTGCTAGAAATGTTAATAAAGCTTCTTTTTTCCTTTGGTCTATCAGAGAAGTCTCTTATTTAATAATTAAGTTAGATTTTAACAGTTACATAATGTCTAAAGCATAGCTCTTTGAAGATAGCCTCATTGTTCGCATAATTTGCACACATAATATTAGCTTGATTGTGAAAAATGAGGGTTGTGAGGTTTCCGAAACAGCACGTAATCCTTAAACTGACATGGAAAGTACCATCCACTGAACATGACAGCATACACTGAATGGATATGGATAGCTGAGTATGTTTATGCTCAGCTTGGCCTTCAGGTCTGTATATAGTGTATGTGTGTGTTGGGTGAAGAGAGATGTCTTGACAACAACGCCTGAGAGGTCAAACACATTCCAAAGCATCACAAAGATCAGTGTTGAACATGAGGGTCAGTCCATTACATGTAGCCTGTAGACAGCGATCTGTCAGCAGAATCACTCCGCTGTCTCCACTGTAGCCATGTTTCCCAGCAGGAAAAGGGCATGTCTCCTCTGATAACGTTGCTTTGACTCAGTCATTACTTTTTAGAAAATTTTATTTGAGTTGCTGCAGCTCAATCAGCCTCTGCTAATGCGGTAATAACTCCTATCTAAGGCACAGCATACTGGACCTATGTCCATACTGGGAAATGGGGAAATTATTCTAATGTCACAAACAGCTTTGAGCCAAATTCAGGGCTGTGCATTTCAGCATGAAGGTCAAAGTAAAGGTTTTGTTGAATCTTCTTAGTTACAATGCCTTGAGTTAATCGATTAATGAATGCTCATATGAATTAATGTGGTTTTGGGGGTCAAACATTTTTGAGAAAAATGCTTGGTCAGCACTTTGAGATTGACTTCTCTGAACTCTGAACTCTGAGCTGAAACATCCTCAAAGGATTTGTTGATTCCAAAACTTTGACTGTCCATTTGTTGCACGTCGTCCCTCCTTGACGTACTTCTTCGTTTGTTTTCAAAGTTCAAAAGTGACCTGTCCTCACCTTTTGAAGGCATGTAGTTTTTAGCCTTAGGTGTTTGACATTAACAACAGTGGGAGTTTGAGCCTGATGTTCAGACTGCTCAATCGCTCGTCTCCCATGTTGCTGTGGGCGAGATACTGCAGCACTGAACAATAGTAATCCTGTACTGGTCCAGTCCAATACACAGTATGTGGTGTGGGTTTTCTGTTCCACTCAATCAGTTAGGCAAGCAGTCTTGTTGCTCTGACCGCATACCACGCCGGTCATTTGTTTTATGTCCCATTGCTAATTTAGATACTGTCCCTTAAAATGTAACTCCACTCTGGTCTCTGGTTCTTCAGTCCCTTCACATGTTTTGAGTGAGTTTGCTCGATACCCAAGAGAGCCACACTAAAACCGGGTGGTTCCTTCTCATCCCTCCACAGCTCCACTGAGACTTTCCCGCTCTTTGTCCAGATTTGAATTGCCCAATGCTAACTGCCAAGATGGTGTTCAGTGGTAAACCAGTAACCAGTCTTCAAAACAGTCCTCCGAAATAAGAGTGACAACACAGGCTTCTCTACAGACTACCATTTTAATCATGATATGAATTTTCAGATGTCTTACATTTTTCAGGATTAGTAAGGATACTCTGAGGTGTCATCATTTGGTATTTTAGTTTTTGTGTAAAAAGTTGTTCTTGCAATGGAAAATAGATTAAAGAAAAACTATTGACCCCTTTTTGCGACTATGGTTGCAGTCAGCTGTTACACCTGCGTTATAAGGATTATCTTTTTAAATGATTTACATACAGATTTAACTAATTCATTCTCAATGGACATCGGAGAAGCTGCTATCAGTAGAAAAACTAGGCTGCTTAGACCTGATTTGATGTCTCTCTTTAAGTTCAAATAAGTTTTGACTCTGAGAAGAAGGGCTGCAACCTTTTGGCTTATCATGTGTTAATCAGGTTCAAAAGTTTAATTAAGTTATGAAAGGGTAATAGGTGTTTTTCCGGCACCAGGGGAGGGGCATCATTAAATGAGTCAGGCTTTGAGTTCACAGTCATCAGTCAAAAGTAAATCCTGTGTACTCTTCCAGTAGGCTAATCCAAGACTAGTTGATTACAGAGAGAGGTCAGGATTATTTAGAGTTCTGTTATTCCAAGTTTCTCATTTTGTAGTAGGTGTTGTTTGCCTGCGGTACATAAAACTGAATATAGTGAATTTGCAAAGGCTTCCTGCATCACAACAGACACAGGTACTGTATATGTAATGCTTATTACACCCTCACTTGTTTTCCTCCGACAAAAATATGTAGACATGACATTTTAAAAATTTCCTCCGGGGCCCAACTTCCTCTGATGAAGGAATTTGACCTGACTCGACCAGACTGTAAACATTTGTCTCATATCTCTTGTGTAAAACTTTGACTTCTTCAGCTCCTCCCTTTTCCCCCAATCCCCTGCTGTAATGAGGAACGTGGCTCGCACTTCCCTGAAGGATGCCTGAATTACCCAGAAAAGTTGTAACCTGCTGGTGTCATTTGTTTAGTTGATTTGACGGCTAGACTGGCGTAAAAATAGTGAATTTATAATAGAAGCTATTGTCTCAAAGAAAGGGTACTTCTTGAAGCATGTTGATGAAAGTTGATGAAGGTTGATGAATACTTCTTGAACAGACTCCAGTGTGACCCGAACATCTGGGCCTCAGGTCAGGTTCAGTTAACTTGAATAAGGAACCTCCCTTATTGCAGCTTTGAGTCATTAATCTGGCCTTGTTCTCTCAGCAGGTTGGACAAGCAAATCATGACAAAGCTCAACTGCATTGTTCATAACCAGCAGCCTTGGTTAGTCAGTTTTAGGCTCTGTGCCAAACAACAAACGGATGAAAGAATGCAGCCTAATTGCGTGACTTGATGGATTGATTCTAGCGACCATAATTTGACATGTCGCGCTGCACGTCAGTCTTATGATGTTTGTAAAACTATGAGCGTAAAACTAAACAGTGCATTCCAGATAGCAGGATGCCGTTCCAGCCGGGGGGGGGGAATCATGTGTTTGTCAGGAAGATCCACACATGAGTAATCAATGCTTCGTGTTCCAGTGAAGCTAAACACATCAGGAAACAAAGCTGGAGCTATCAAGCAAGCAGGACTTTCCATGGTGAAAAGCACTGAGTTCATCAGGAAATGGGAATACACAGGATGAAATGAAGCCACAGTACGCTGGGGAGACCAAATAGTCAAACTTTGAGATGAGATCCAGTAGAAGCTGTCGGTTATTGTTATATATGATGTGGTGTTATATATGTTATAGTGTTTCTTCCCTCTTTATTCTGTCATATATGCTTTACAGAAATGTTAATTCCTGATGGATCCAAGTCTGAGCTTTACTAATTAACAAAACACAAAAAGGAACAAAAATAAGTGACCAACTCTGTCACTTATCACCAGCCAGGAGCTTGGCACAAAAATGTCATTGTGAACTGGTGCCAATTGACGTGGTGGTGAACAGGTCCAAGACCAGAGGAAGTTTTGTGACACCCTCTAAATTTCCTCCCTCCCATCTAAAGAGCTGGCTGGATCCAGACACCCCTCTAACTGGCTACTGAATGCCACTGTTGGCAGTAAAAATGCGGACCGCTGCTGACACCAAGGCCAGTGGCAGGGCACATATCTTGGATTCTTACACCTGCATACTTTACCATGCTCATTGCTTTCATATATTAATTCTCTGTAGAAGAGATTTCCCTCGAAACCTGAACATTTACTCTTGTCATGAGATATCTTTCAGTATTCTCAGATGTCCATTTTCTGGTGTTCTCCTCAGTGTTGAGCTTCTAAAGTAGGACTTGCCAACAACTTTTACTGTAATAGTTCCCCATTGTGTTGCATTGTGGACATAAAGCATGGTCGAGTAGTGGGTGGTTACAGAGCTCGCTGAGTATTACCTGGAAGGAAACACTGGTATTGACATGGGCTGGATGTTTGAAAGTCCTGAATAACAGTCAGATCCTTTGGAACAGTCTACTGACAGCATAATAACATGGTGCAGTAATACATTACATTGCGGTTATTCATTTACTTTTTTAGACATACTGCTATGAGTGTGGGGATGGCAGTGTTGCTCGCTTGTCAAACCCTGTTAGTGTCTTTGGGTTTGAGGAACAGCATGGTATATACAGGCTGGTTGCTGGGTTCTTAGAGTTATACCCTCAGTTATTCTCCCAGAGTCTGCCCTCACTCCACCCATTACACTATAAACGCTATGTATTTGTAGCTTCATTTCATTTTATGTTTTAAGGTTTGTTTTTTTTAAGTTCAGATAGGCTTGCCTCATCCTATCACGATTGTGGCATTATCAAAACAAACTGTTTCTTCCAGAATATGTTCTAGTGGCAGTATTCATCTATAGATCTGATGTGATGTCTTGTATCTTTGTTTAATTTTGAAAAATGAAGATTGAGAATAAACCATAGCATCTGTAACCTCGTTTCTGCACATATGTTCGAAGGAGTTTCAGTGTTACCATGAACCCTCCTAGAACTAAGAGACATCTAGGTCTACCTGCTTTGCTGTTGGACTACAGCTACTCTATAGATCATTGTATAGGGCGCAAATTAAAACAGAGAGACTCTGCTCTACTTTTCACAGAGTCTGTATGACACATCCTCAATCTGCTTTCCATAAAAATTACTTGACGTGCATTCATTCGTAACATGATGACTTTTAAGAGGGGGTGTGAGGTGGGACATCTTGTTAAAGGTACGCCACAGACATCCTCTGGTGTTGTTTTAGAACAACACCATATGTGGAGGTCCTGTGGTCAGGTGCCACATTTTTTTTTCTACTAGTAGTATACACATTATGTTTGTTCTTGTCCATTCAGTGGGCTAGCTGCTCTTGTCCTGTCCAGTCCAAATTCTTTTTACATTTTTCGAGAAAAAACAGCACTTTTTCTCACTATTTTTCAGATGTCAACTGTGCAGCTTCAGAGAAATGGTTGCCATGATGATGTTGCAGATTTAGACTTTACTTTATTTAGACTTTATTTAGACCATTGAGTAGTTTGTTGCATGGCTTCTTGAGCAGAAAAGCTTATATTAACATAGTTATTTCGTAATTGACAAGTTCTCCTTTTACTTGTTGTCTTGACAAAAAATTATTCCAGAAACTTGTTTCTGTAGCTTTATGTGCCAAATGCCTTTGTTAGCAAACATCTTCTATGATATAATGTAGTGTTCATAGATTCTCGACTGACTGACACGTACTGCACATATTCACTTTGTGTAAGTTTATAAGAGAGGAACAAAACTTGTTGTGGTTTGAACTGATCTTATAAGGGCAGAAGTGAGATTTAGGCTTACAGTGAATACTGGAGCTACACCAAGGCCCCCACAAAGCAGTGGAGGAAGCACCTGTTCCACAGCCAGGTCATTATCAGCCATTATCTTACTGTGCTGTAAAGGCCGGGTCTCAGAAGTCTGACGCAGGACAGCCATTGTACTGATCTACAACCTCAGGACAAAGCTGTTTACCCTGCTCTTTCATTCATCACTCCATGTGCTCAGGCATGTGTTTTGATGTATCTTGTTTACTTTTTACAGATGAAATAAAAAAAACAACCATGTTTACCTATTGTCAGCTGGTAGGTAAAAACAAAGGCTGTATCAATGTGGTGCTGATGATAATGGACAAATAACCCAAAATACTCCTAAGGCTCGACAGTACCCGTTTGCACTCACTCATTGAGACCAGCCAGATTTCATTAACAAAAATGTTGAAACAATAGTGTCGCAATCTCGCAATAGTGATAAAAGTGAGAGTCTCTTTATCCTGATCCACATCAAATGTTAATCTGATCTAATCTGGGCTGAGAGACCATCCGAGTTTCCTGGAAATCAGTTCAGTAGATTTCTTGTAATTATGTTACCAACCAACAAATGGGCATGATCAAAAAACATGATCTGGTCATAACATGGATTCCCAAAAATACATACATACAGCACATGCAAAAATTCTGACCCAACAATATTGCATTTACTGAACTTCTGGTGGGGGGAAGAATGTCCATTATTTTTGTATCCCTTTTCCACTAAAAGGGATATTCCGGTGACACACCCCCCCCCAAAGAGATCAAGTTTTCCGACCGCTAGCTTATGTAGTTTTAGCATCCTCAGAAAAGACTGCACAATAATAATACATTGCAGTCCATGCCTCCACCTAGAAACCGCCATCAAAAAGCCACTCATAGCTACAAATAATGCTCAGAACAGCACCAAACTTCAGCAACAGTACAAATAGGGTCCCAGCACATAGTTTGAGGCATCAAACATCTGCTAGCCTACTCTTATGGAGGCAAAGTTCTTGTATGGCTGAATTTTTTTTATTTTTTTTATTTTTTTTTTACACAATTTATACCTATAC